>JBAMJV010010210.1:0-90478 GCA_037951105.1 Echinarachnius parma | reverse complement strand
ATGAACTATATTTGCTCCTTAAAGGGATCTAATAACTGTGTTGACAAGTGCAAAAAATGATGAGTGATTAATAAAATGTGTACAAATGCTCAACGAACAAACGCTTGATTATGAAAGCAAGCATAAATCATAAAAAACACACATGTACAAAGACAAATAAAATCGAAAAGACAAATGCGACCATGCACATACAAACGTAACTATACACACAAGCACATATTTCATCTTCAAACTTTCTAGTTCATTAACCGTTAACCGGCAAAATTAAAAGAATTACTGTTTAGAGATTTAAAATGACGCCGTTACTTCTTTCAAAGTCGTAGCGGCAGTGAGACGGCATTTTTGCTGTTGCTCTAAAGTCGTCAAGTAAACATATATGAATATGATTGATGATTTATGACTAAAGCTATCGATGGCAAAAAGGTGAATTTCGAGTTTTAATTGAAAGCGATAGGTCGCTGTAAACCCCTCGCTCAAGTCCAGGAGTGTTGTCAGGATAACAACGAGGTGGTGAAGGGGTGGTAGGGAAAGGGGGGTCATGATTTCCATATGAGGGAGGTAGTCGTGGCCAAACTGAAACGTAAATTATACTTCACTTTATAATAATGTATAGTCTCTTTATATCCCCACCATGCAGTATGGGAGTATATAGGGCATTTTTGTTTAAAGGGAAGCTGATGTCGTTTGTTCAAATAATATCCCCTATGTATGTCTTCAAACGGACATGACATAGGATAGAAGATCATTATTTTGGCCCTAATCAAATTGATTGGTTTTGCCCGTATATTACTACTTGTGCCCCGAAAAGAGCTAAGATTTTGTCCCCCACATAAGCAAAGCCCCCCCCCCCCCCCCCCCACAAATGTGATGTTTCCCCCCCCCCCCCCTACCAAATAGTATGAGATCCGTTTGCCCAAGTAATTACTCTCGGGGGCCGGGAGTAGGGGTAGGGGAACTACTTGCCCCTATAGCCAACCCCCCCCCCCCCCCCCCCACACACCGAGTAATGTGGTTGAGGTTGAGGTTGAGGTTGACGGGGAAATCTAACAGGGGATACTTAGCACCCCTTCCTCCCCCTATTCGCCGATTGGTCATCTCGGTCAAGTTATGCCCTCCAGCCAGGTCAATTTCTCTCATCATATTCTTTTCTTTTCATTTCATAAATATATTCATTTGTTTTTGTTTTTTGTTGCGAGTTGATTTCTCTTTCCGCCAACTCATTAGCCAGTTTAACGCGTCACCGATCAACCCCAGGCAAAGCCGAGAGAGAATTTACGGTGAATTTCCGGGTAGTTAATGACTGACTTTTTTGTGACAGCGAACTAATCTTGTGGGTTAAAAAATTTGACCGTCTTAAACATGTTCGGATTCGTAAATCAGACTTGGACGCGCGGTGCCATCGTGCGAACGCCTTGCGCACGGTGCGGAATACACACTGGCCCAGTGTTACGTACATCCCTATATGCATGACAAGCTTTAGTGCAACAATATGGTATGGACACATTGGGTGGAATTCACAAAGGAGATTTGTGTAAACCATGGTTTAAACAGATGGAGAAAGAATGTAAACTCCTTATACGTGTTAACAATGTTGATGCTACACATTTACTAAAGGCACCAAATAAATGTTTGTCTTCTCAGATGGTGAAATTTGCTGGTTAGCAAGCACTAAAAGTCATATCATTAGAAATTATAAATGGTTTTACTTGTCTACAAGCAGCACTCCAAAGATGTAAACCATGGTTTAAACCATGGTTTACACAAACCTCCTTTGTGAATCCGGGCCAGTTATATTTGGAGGAAATAACGCGTACATTGATGATGATTCAACATTGCGACAACAAAATGTGACATTATGTTGGGTATATTCTGACATTCTGAACAACATATACTAATTGGGTGTCAAGAGGCAGTACAAATTCAGAGAAATGTGGACTAAAATAATTGATTATGTCCATTATTAATGATTCTCAAGAGGAAATATAAGACTATATATATAACTATCATGATGTATATATGCTCGTATCAATATACAGTAAGCAAAAACAAAAAGTGACTATATAAAAAATAACAAAACACAACAACATCATCAACAGCAACACAAACAAAATAATGTAGCTTTCTTTTAATAAAGAAAATCATGTCAAAGATCAGAGAAACCCCACACTCTACGAATGATTATACGGGGTTATACCTCTTTGTAAATACATTGCACACCTAATACTCTTATGTCATTATGTAATGCTAAAAAGAAGAGATAAACCGGACCTATAGCAAGTCCTTTTGTCGATATTCAATGAAAAGCGAAAGTCTTCACCGTCTTTTACCGGATTAACCGAAGTTTCACCTTCAGCGTGGAGAGCAAAAGAGATGAGTAAAATCTTTGCATCGAATTCCTCACAATTCTTTATGAAATATAATTCAAAACGTCCTGGGACCCGGCCGTATCATTAAGATTTATAATTGATCGCATGATAAATCAATGAATCAATTATTTCAATTAATAAATAAATTAAATTAATAAATTAATTCAATGAATAAATTAATTCAATTAATCAATTATTTCAAATAATCAATTAATTAAATCGATCAATTCATTCAATTAATCAATTAATTAAATTAATTCAATTTATCAATTTAAAAAGTCAATTAATCAATTAATTCAATAATTCAATTAATCAATTAAAGGGGTAGTTTAGTTTCGGTAAGGCTGAACTTTAGTAGCCAAAACCTGCACAGTAACATTATAAACTAATAGTTATAACTCCACCATGCTCGAAAGGTATACAAAATTACAAACGACCAAGTAAAACGCCTGTTATCATTCAAAAAGAGCCATTAAAACACAAGAGGGCGCTTTTTTAAAAGCATTGGTTTCAACCATTTTTCATACAAAATTATGCATGTGATGTTTTGTTGATATAATGATGAAATAGCGAGATCATCAACAACCATTTAAAAAACGCTTTTGAAATTTTTTGAAAAAGTGTAAGCATTTTTTAATTTAAAAAAAAAATCATCTAATTATTTGGGCCCCAAATAATTATAAGATCAGATATATTTATTGATATTTCAGCCGTTTCGGGGCCGATTTTGACCAAATAAAGTTTATTCTGCCATTAAAATTGCATGTTCTCTCAAATTCGACACTCAGTTTTTCATTATCTCACAAAAAAATTGTGATGTGCAGCGCCCTCTCTACCAAAACTAAACTACCCCTTTAATTCAATTAATCAATTAATTCAATTAATCAATTCTTTCAAATAATCAATTAATTGATCGCGTATTATTACTCTAACGAGCAATTGATCAATCATATGCGATGAATTAATCGTAAAAACTATGACCAATCAATTATTTGATTATTTAAAATATAAATCGTAATTTTTAATCCACATGTGACACCAGATGCCAATTGCCATTTGTAATATTGCTAGGTTTCTGCATTTTTAATTATTATTTTTTGCTTTTTACCCAAGAATCTCACGCGGCTCTAATCATTGTTTCGAATTCATCACAATCGTATTCAACCAAATCCAAGCCAGATTCACTTTTAATGCGGCGTGAAAGCTGGTACTTAATCGGATGCGACTTATCTCACTTTCGATTTTAATGTATAACATTTTAAAATGATATAAGAATGTGTCCACAGTCCACACACACGGCGTTATGTTTGAACCCGAGTCAATGTCACATCGTGCGCAAAAGGTGTTCACACTAGCATGATTGTAGCTAAATCCTAATCGCTGTTTCGAATTAATCACAATGGCATTCAACCAAATCTAAGCCATATTGACTTTTAATGCGGCGTGAAAGCTTCTGTACTACTCATCTCACTTTCAGTTTTAATATATTTAATTTTTAGTTTAATTTAACATTGTGTCCACACACGCCGTTATGTTTGAACCGGATTCAATGTAACACCAACATCATGCGCAAAAAGTGTTCACACTAGCATGATGCAATATTCACTTCTAATAATGGGGCGTGAAAGCTGGTTCTTTTGTGCGACTTATCTCACTTTCGTGAAGCGCCCTCTATATACCAAAAACTGAACTACCCCTTTAAGTTTGTCAATTTTGTCGATTTTTAAACTTATATCTTCTTCGACTGAATGACCCTAGCTTTGACCTACAAAATACTGGTTCAAGAATAGGAAAACCTTATAGCACATGTTACAACTTGGTAACACGTGCCGCGGTTGGGTATCGAACCCACGACCCTCGTATTGAAAGACGAAGGCCCAATCTAATATACGTCAAGACACTAACTCCCGCCCGAACAGCTTATAATGTTAAAGTAAAGGGGTCGAGAACTATAGAATAACCAAGGAGATACTCGTACCTCCTTGGAATAACGGTGTTAATGTGGACGCATGCAGGTGAAAGGTACCATCGCAATGCACAGAAAGACTTAGCTGGTTCCATTATATGCTACCCGATGCGTCTTTCACTTTCTAATCGAACTGATTGAAACATGTTCTGACGCTTTTTGACTCCATGCCAATTTGTAAAGCGAGTGCAAATCCTGTCCTACAGTTTTATCCTTTATGTATACGAATATACAAGTTACTGTCACATATTTGGACAATTCAAAACACCGTATTATAATGGAAAAAACAATGACAACGAATACAAACAATGGGGTGTTATGAAAAACAATACCGTACGGAAGTATAGAGGTTCCGTGTTTCGTAACATTAATTGAGGTTGTGTAATTTATCACTTTTATTTTCCTAAATCGTATAGTTTGTAAAACTGCATGCCACCATGGTTTTGCGTCACTGGAAACTTATTTCATCCATATGTTATATACAAATACAACCGTTAATTTAGCGAAATACAAGGTTCGATATTCAATTAAATAGTAGGTATATAAGAAATATATTTTGTAAAGTTGCTAGGCTAAGGGATTTATTTATCTCGTATTCAATGTTCAAGTCGTTATTAAGGTTTAGGTAAAATGCATTAAGACATTGTGAAGTCATAATTTTAGTAAAATTTGTAATTAATTAATCGATTGAATCTCAATGTTGGCAAAGTAATTTACTTACTTGGCGAAAGTAAACGTTAATTCCTTAAATTCTTGATCGAATTGAACAACGTTTCAGAGGTTAAGAACCTTCTAGTTTGAATCAAAGTACCGTATTGTTTCTACATTGTACTGCAAACCCTGTTCCTGTTTTTCACAAATACCATATTAGCGTGCAGCGTAGTGATTTAATGTTAGGAAATTGCCGGGTTCCGATTATTTTCCAAGGTTTGGGGGTAATATAGTTTAATAGGGTTAGAATTTTCAAAGTACGCACCAAACCTGTGAAAGTAGTTAAATTGATGTGTTTTTATCAATGGAATATGTATGTAAAGTGGTGTTCAGGTGTTAGGAAAAGCCGTGTTCGGATTACTTTTCAAGTTTTGGGGCTTAAATATTCTTTAGTATCATTTTGAAAGTAAAAACCAAACCGATAACTACTCTGTATACATGTACTGCATAATATAACCAGAGAGGTGGGAGGACTAACCAGAGAGGTGGGAAGACTTCCCTCCTCTCTGGACTAACTATGCTTTTCTCAATTTGTTTAGCGTGGTGGTGTTCAAGTATAACTAAGGAAATGCCGTATTCCGATTACCGACTTTTCAAGGTTTGGGGTTTTAATGTTCTAGTATTATTTTTAAAAGTACACATTAAACCTTTTACAGTTATGCATCCATTTGTTTAATGTAACTGTATTACAATGTATGACGTTCAACGGAAACGGAATAGGCAACATTAATTTCCTCCAAGATGTTGAGAAATACTTATTGATAATGCATCATTTAATGTTTAAAGGGATCTAGTAACATTGTCCAAATCCACACAAATTTATTAGAAAATAATCTAGTGGTTCTCTTTAATATACCTTGTTGTTTTCGTACTACCAATAGAATCATCGAGTAGGTTTCGGTTTTCCCAATTTCTCCATTGTTATAATATCTTATATATATATACAGTATATTTATACTTGAAGTGTTTAGATTTTTAACTATCTACTGGATGCTTAAAACTATGTACAGGGTATAAGTGCAGTGAGATGGCAAATATCACTTTGCATTTGTACTCATTACTCGGCCGCACAAAATCAATTTAACATAACATTTTAACACTATACTCAGATGACATATCAGAGCACAAAACTACGCATTATGTTCATCATTCAACATTTTTTTCACAGTCATATTAACAACGTTACTAGATCCCTTTAAAGGGATTGGTGTGTCCAGAAGATGTCTAATTATTGGTAATTTAATTGAAATCTAAGCTGTCGATTGGTAATTACCATCGCTTTAAGAATACTTCGTGTCCTTATCTTATTAGGAAAGAACTAATTTCTTCACTTAATGGGCTTACGTAACAACTGTTTCCTTGTTCAAATAATGAAATTACCCCGAAAGCCTGTTGGAATTGTAAAAATAGAATCGCCTTACAATTTTGCTCTAATAATAACTTTTAAGTAATCCAAGAGGAAATATATACGACTAAAGAATTGACGGGAATGGTCAGAATCAGTAACAGTAATTAAGCAAAAAAAGGCAGCGTTTGGCTCCAATTTAAGGGGGTAGTTTTGGTGTCAAATTCGGTTTAAATTATCTAAAATATCCACAGTGCATTTGGTTTAATTTCTGTACGCAGTAACGACGTTTCCTTGTTCGAAAAAGTGAAGAAAAAAACCCAGATATATGTACCATTGTGTTGGCTTTCAAAAGTAGAATTCCCTTTTAAACAATCGTGAAAACTTTGAAGGGGGTAGTAATTTGTGTAGAATAAGATTTATCTATCCGATATTTTGTCAATTTCACATTGAAACGATATTTCCATGTTCGAATAGTAACATATATAATGCCCTGCTAACACTTTCTCAAAATAATAAGAAATCTTACAGATCGTTTATAAGTGTACCCAGGGGGCAAAGGGGGTTCAGCAGCTTTTGTCTGTTGTAAAAGGTTGGTCACCAGAAATGGCTTCTAGGACCCTCTAGGATCACAACCTAGGTGGACAACCTCGCGAACTAGCTGCTGGAAGTCCACAGGATGAGTTTCAAGAAAACTACACCTATAATACACTAAATAGTGTGTTTTAGCCTTAGGGGTCATGAATACCCAGTCGCACATCTTGCACAATTACATCACAATGCACTGCTGGTTCCAGATTGTTGTTTCATGGAGGACTTTCCTAAAGTCCTGCGCATCGTTTGATACCAAATTTGAGCATATTGCATATTTGGTTACTGTGTCACACGTCGTTACATCGTGATACATCACATACGGACGTGAAATTTGTATACAGCGCGTATGTCTAAAAGGCAACTTAATTCTTTAAAATGAAAAATAGGCCATATTTCGATCTTTAAGCGTGTAATTCGCATTTTAAATAGCTATTAAGAGCATGATATAATGAAACTAAGTATGTACATTAATATATAATAAAACACATAAGCATTAATACAATGAAATACATAAGAATATGAGTGGTTAATGTTATAATTTGTTTAGATGTGGTTAAATTACTATGTCAAAAAGGTACAAAATATATCCACAAAATTACGTAATGTTTATCCCGTGAATGAGATACCCGGGAGGAGGGAAGGGGATGTTCAAAACACCAGCCTTTCATCAATGAACTCGAAACATAATTATAATCGAGGTCTATACCTACCCAGTTTGGTGTGTATGTAGTGTGTCTGTAGGCTTACATGACACTAAATGAGATATATCGTGAAAGTTGGTTCATGATAAAGATTGGCCCACATAAATGTCTCATATGACCGTTCTAGAAACACAACCTAGTTGGACTAGCTGCTAGAAGTCCACATGAAGCAAAACTTGAAAAGCATCTGCACCAAACCCACTAAATGCAGCCATCTCTACAAATAGAGTTGATAAGTATGCTCCCTCTATGCTGCATCTCCATTCATCCATCCCACACCATACATCTGGTCCGAATCGTGTCATCAGGGATAAAGAGACATGCAATATTGCTTATGTGTTATGCGCTAAATAAAAATGTTTTATTAATATTGTAGTCAAAGACAATGACAACCGAACTTAATAGGACAGTGGTTGTTAATGCAATGTGCGCCATATGTCACTGGCCATCTCAAAAAGGTGAAGCATTTAAAGCAGTCACTGAATGGCACGCAAATCTATTGCTGGAAGAATTTCCTTTCGGTACTGATATCATACACCTTGGTTGAACATATACATGTACAGTTGGGCCAGCCTGAAGTCTGCTGAACAGGATCAGATGTGTGCCCTATTCAAAATGAGCCAAAGTCTATGAAGTCAGTGGAAACGTGCAGCTCCTGATCCACATGAGTTTTTCACTATATCAAGCTACCAAAAAAAAACCTTTTGATCTTACCCTGTGAGACGTTGTGAGATTATGGACAGCTTGAACCTTAGCTTGGTCAAAGTGATCTGTACATTGGTGGTGGATAGAAAGAAAAGAGTGTTGTTCTCACAGTGGGGTCTGCTATGTAGGCTCCTGTCAGCTTGGGTCTACAGATCAGGCATGAAGAGGCTGTTACAAGGATCTTACTTTATACATTTTACAACAGAATAATTCACAGAGTAGTTATTCCTGCCAATTACACTGACGTCACAAGCACGTCTCACTGATCTCCCAGAGCTGTGGGTGAGGACAGCCTAGAATCGGCACATATCGACACTGCTGGTAAAAAAAAAACTGCCAATGCTTTAACAGATGACATCACTTGGACACACGAACTCGCAATGAATGTGTACATCACCAAAGCAGACACCAATTTAAGGATTCTGATCTGGGAAATCTTAGAGCTTAAAAGTTGTTGAACAACGTGTCAGCTCTCTTAAAGCTACTGCCTCCTAAAGAGGACGCTTTTCTCCTTTGTGTCAAACGAGCTTCTCACGCCATCATTGATAAGAATTCGCACATCCCCAAGCTAAACATTCCATCATGTACAGAGTTTGGATAGTCCCTCAGTGATGGAAGTTCTAGTGTCAACTACACAGCAAGCCTGGGCAAGACGTTATCATGTTGATGGGTGCCAGAATAACTGTTCCTATACATGAAGAAAGCGGTTCCATACTTTGGAATTGCTTAAAATGCTTCACCTTTGTGAAAGGACCACTGCTTTTCTTTCTGTTATCCGAAGGCAAATCAGACAAATTTGGTTTGGCACTAAGAGCAAACCATTCTTCTTACCACATATTGCCGGGTTCCGTGAACAGAGTAGGTGAAATATACATTATCACTGAACCCATGCTTTTCCATGAAGTCATACATGTCTACCAGTAGCAAAAATCATAGTCATGTGCAGAACTTCATTGCTCTTGCCTGGTGCGGCTGTTTTCCTCTTTTCTTCTTGAGATTTGTCTTGTTAGGGTGTAGCGTCATAAGTCTTGTCTTCTCCTTCTCAATTGAAAAGAACCCTGTTATAGTGCCTTCAAACACCCCCTATTCACGTTGGTGAGGTTTTATTTGACCGGAACACTGCACATTTGATATGTTCCTAAATGAATGTGCTGATGTTGTGTACGGTTTGGTTTCCACTGCTGCCATGACCTCGACTACATTTCTTCATCCCCGATGACACGACATAGATCATGATGTGTGCTGGATAAACTGATGAATGAAGGTACAGCATATATTTCAACTCGGCAGAGATGAGTGGTTTGGTGTAGTGAGTGGATTGGTGTAGACGTGTTTTTTCAGTTTACGCTTGAAGCGGACTTTCAGCAGATAGTCAACAAGGTTTTGCACACAGTTTGTGTTCCTATCTAGGTCATATACGCCACTTCTAGGGCCAATCCTTAATAACAGTACCCCCCTTCCAAGCTTCATAATGTACCTGTTTTATAAGATCTAGTAAGAGACTCTGCTTTAAACTTGTCATGTAAGCCTTCAGTTACTCTTCGTCCATTCTAGGTGAGTATAGTCCTCGCTTATAATTATTTTTGGAGTCCACTGATGGTCTTGTGCCCCCTCCACCTCCCCCCCCCCCACATAAATACATATACACAAACACACACACACATACACGCACACACACACACACACACACACACGCACACACACACACACACATACACACAAACACACCTCTGTATCTGATTCAAATGATGAAAAGTTATGATGTTTCGGATGGATTTTGTATAATTTTATCGCAATCTAAACAAATTAATATATTAACAACTCATATGCTTATGCATTTTTTTTATTGGCTTTGTTTTCTATTGAATTATTAATTTACATAATTGGTGTCATTGTATAATGCTCTTAATAGGTATTTCAAATCAAATTCAGTTTTTAAAGATTAAAATATAGCCTAGTATTAACTCTTAAAAGAGTAATTTGCATTTCATACATAAGCGCTGTATTCGAAATTTCACGTCCATGTGTGACGCATCACGATGTCCCGACGTGTGACACAGTAACCAAACATTCAATATGCTCACATTTGGTATCAAACGATGCGCAGGACTGTAGGGAAGACCTCCATGAAAAAACAATCTGGAATAAGCAGTGCATTGTGGTGTAATTGTGCAAAATGTGTGACTGGGTATTCATGACCCCTAAGGCTAAAACACACTATTTAGTGCATTAGGTGTGATTTTCTTGAAACTCATCCTGTGGACTTCCAGTAGCTAGTTCGCGAGGTTGTCCACCTAGGTTGTGATCCTAGAAGGTCCTAGAAGTCATTTCTGGTGGCCAACCTTTTACAACAGGCAAAAGCTGAAAACCTAAAAAAATGGTGGTTTGCCCCCTGGGTAGTGTGTCAAATTCTTATTCTAAAAGTCAGTAGAAGGGGTTTATTGTCTAAATTTAGTAGGATTTGTCACTGAGTAATAATACTTTTTTTAAAAATCTGTTTCTATACTTTCTTCAACGTTAATACATTTTTTATGATATTATGATATTATGATTCGGGTCTTTCCCATTCCAAATTTCACGTATCGAAACAAGTAAGCTGCAATACAAAATATAACACGAATTTGGAGAAACAAATGAGTTGAAAAGATGCTAAAAGTTGATATAATTTTGATAGAAACAACATTTATGCGACCAGTTTCCCTAACAAACATTGCTATCGGGACTTGACATATATAAGTTTTCTGATAAACATTATTATCATTATATGATTGAAAGTCCAGGCGCCCCATTCCCTTTATTTACATTATTGCTTAGCTTGCTTAAATTAGGATGTAAATGACGTCTTAAATTGTTACCTAAGCTGCTTATATTTAGAAGCTAACTCAGAGAGTTATTTTCTCTTGGTGTTTATCTTTTTGTTTAATGTGTGTGTTTTGCTAAAGCACTTATTATGGTAAAGGTTACTCGTAACAAGCCCCACTCATTTGGGAAAACGTCACAATGGTCATTCTATAAATGCGGCAGTTTTAAGGGTTCCGGTCTCCGGACAATACAATCAGAAGAGATACATTCAGGGAACTCGCAAGGATCTGTTTGATCTCACAGAACTATATCATAAAGTTGGGGATTCCACAAATGTATTCCAATTGAAATCACCTATGGTGTTACATTGGGTAATTATTTTGTGTTCGAATAAGTTGCGGGATAATATCAAAGGTAACGATAAAACTATACAATGATTGTTATGATTTTTTTTTCGAGTAACAATAAAAAGTGGTCATCCATTAAATTGAATCAAATTACAACGTTTACCATTGTGCGTTTGAATCAAGGTCGTAAAACGGGAAACGTAATAAGAAGTACATGGGAAATGTTTACCATTTTCTGGAGGTCGAATAAGGGTCTTAGCGTTCTCTTTCAAATGACAAACAATTAACACTACCACTTTACCAGACAAACTGAACCGTTTTCAAAGAAAAAATGGTCAAGTGGTCAAGAAATATATTGAATTTGATGAAAATCGTTTCCTTTTCAAGGTGAGTCAGAGACGTAACAAATAACCCCATGACTTGAAATACTGTGAAATATCATCATTTATTTCGGAAGTTCGGATAGGGGTCTTATTTTTCCCCACAAAGGTGATAATAACAGCACGAGAAAGGGACGTAGCTAGTTTAGTCCCTATATCCTTAACCTTAATAATGGTTTGTACTTTTAACCTTCCGTTCGGAGGGTCGTAAAAAAGGGTGACGATTATTGAAAAAGGAAGAATTAATCTCAATAAAAAGAGATAAATGTCACGTCACAGATTTTCCCATGACCTTTGTACATATATTACACTATCATTTGAATCCTATTTCAGAGCTCATTTCGAGAAAATTCTAATTAAAACAATAAGACTGATAATCAATCGTTTCAATTGTACCTGATATTGAAGGAAATGTTATTGTTGACCGACCATTCCTTGTTATTTATTGATCTTTTGTAAATGTCTACGTGTTGATTATTGGTTATTGATTACTGAGTATTTGAAGGTGTCATTTAAATTCATTTATACCAAAAGAACCACACAGCATACTCACGAAACATTCTACAAATACTAAACTACCCACGCCTTTAAAGACAATCGTTAAATAATATATTTCCATTGCTATAATAGCAACGCTAAAATGTCGGCTATACCTTCTTTAAAAAAAGAGATGTTGACATTAGAATGTAAACTTTACGTAGTATACTAAACAACAAATAAATAAGGATGGGGCATTCCTTAGGTGTCTTGCATTCTCTTATTTATCTGCCAAAACATCTTCACTTTAACCAAAACAAGTTGCGTAATTACACACAATGCGTAAGAAATTCACAATTCAGGTAATTACATTTAAAATTAAACACTGATGTCACTTATAACAACAAAGCACAATTTACACAAAGAAACAAATCAAGTAAGTCGACATATTCCTCGGCATTTTTAGTTTACAAACTGAATTCAGGCTCACAATTACAAGCAAAAATGCTAGAAATTTCGAAATTAATAAATTGGATCAGATATAATATTATTATTCAAATGTAAGTCATATAGAACCGAGCTTTCGGACCTATATAGTAGATCTGTATTAAAGGGATATAGTAGAATTGTCCAAATCCACAAATCTTACTTAGAACTTTAGTGGCTCTCTCATACCTTGTTGTATTTGTATTACAAATAGAAGCATGGAACAGGTTTCGGTATTTCGAATATTCCCTTTCGTTAAACAAATATTTAAGATTGAAGCGTTCGTATTTTTGTATTATCCACTGGAAAGTTATTATTGTGTAAAACGTCAGTGCAATGAGTGAGCAAATATCACTTTGCATTTTCGCTCATTACTCGGCAATTATAACATCCATTTAACGTGAAGATTTCACATAATACTCAGAGGATAATCCGATCACAAAACTACACATTAAATCAACCATTCATCACTTTAACAAAGTGAAGACGGTGGTTGATTTAACAAAAGCACATGTCAACAAAGTTACCAGATCCCTTTAATATAAGTATTATTATCAATAGGTATACAGATGAGGAGAAACGTCTTTATAAAACATTACACATTTGTTTATTATTTTAGTTTAGTTTTGTTTCGATTGTCCTCGAAGATCCTTGAGGTTTTAACCTTAATGATCCCCATACAATTAACTCTTACTGTGCTAAATTTTCACATTGCACCAAACAACACAATATGAAGACCTTAGTTCCAAAAGGCGCTTAATCCACTTTTCATATAATTGAGTTAATGATATATCAGCCATTAATACGCTACGTAGCTGTCTAGAAATCCACATTTTTATGACAAATTACGCAATTAAAATAAAAATACAGAACGATCAATTGGCATATTCTCATACGCATGCGTACAAAGTTGGACGTAGAACCTGCTTTTCTCCTAATTTGAAAATGTGGATATAGCGCCTTTTGGAGTTAAGCTCTTAATACACAATACGCATGTATGATGCTTTACCTGAAGTAGGCCATGACCTAGTTCTTAACTAACTTTTCTACTCCTTCGACTTCCTGTTTTTTAGAAACTATTAAAAAGTTATCAAAACAAGTTTTTAGCACTTAGCAACGTTGGTATATGATAGAAGCAGTCATTAACACCACTTAATCCGCAAACCCTCCAAACTAATTCTGAAAAAAGCTTGTTTTTAAATATTTAATAATATCACACGCTCACACGTTGGTAGGTATTAGCGACTGACTAAAACATGCTCTTTTATGTGACGTCATTTGATTAGCGGAAACGTTAACGGAAAAGTAAATATGACAAATTTATATTGTTTGAACTATCCGCTTTGTAGTGTGCGCACAGACCATGCATAAGTATTGTTATTATGTAACAATGAACCGTTATTGTGAGCCGTGTTTTTGTAGTTGTTCCCTTTATCTTGTTGATATTTGACAAGCTATTTTAACAAACCAACCAAGCGTGATGCATAATATTTTATGCCAATCACAAATATGTGACACTCCGATGCAAGCTATTTTTTGTTTATATTTTATGATATTTGGCAAAATATTAAATCGTATAAGTCCTCAATTTCTGCTATTACATGGGTTCATTCAATCTATTACTTTTGAAATACAATTCAATTCAATTCAATTGTCTCGATGATATTTGTCCCCAAATTCCTTACATTGATTCAAACTATTAATTAAAACAAAAACATTCAATTCGATTGTCTCGTGATATTTGGCACACATGGTCTCGAGAAAATATTAAGATAAAAATCATTAATTATTTTGTCTAAATGTTAGGTAAGTTATATACGCTTATCTGAATATCCTTATAGCATTTTGAAGAGTTAAAAAACATTTTTAAGCGAACCAGATCACTCCTTAAATATGTCACAAGTATATGTTTATGTTTTTAGTGAAGTATATTTATGACAAAATAAATATTTGCCCATTTAGAGTACAAAAGATCTGTCTAACAAATTGTTTCTCAATTATTTGCATAATATATATATATATCTTGTGGTTTTATTCAGGCAATTTGATCAAACTATTAATTTTGTTGTTTTGCTAAGTTCAATAAACTGTAGGTCTGAATAAATATTGCAGTGTTGATATTTGACAAACAATCCTGAGTGTGTCGTATCAATGTTAAAGTATTTATCAATTAGATGTTATTTGTTAGATATGGAAATAATTATTGACTTTGACACTCCAGTTTTACGCGCCTTTAAAGAGCGTGGGCTTGTTTTTGTATGCATGATTTCGTACTTCGCAGCGAGATTGTAAGATAAATAAGAAATAAATACCTGCATATTTGTTCATAATATTTTTACTCTTACTTTTTTTTCTTGGTTATTCGACTTGACGTTCACAAACACGATCGATCAAATCATTCGTAATACGCACGCGAAATATGTAATTATGTGGGTAAACTCTCTAAATCGTATATATAAAAAAGTTAAGGATCACTTTTTATTTTGTGTATAATTTTAAAATGACATATTTTACTCCTGAATGACCTCAAACACACTGTAATCAATATCACATGTGGATCAGTTGTTGCATAATGTCTCTTGCATCAGTTTTGTATTCCTATGGGACACCATCTAGTCAAACAACAAATGAAAGTACTAGGTAAGACGTCACTCATAGCTTGGAAAAAATACGAGTTAAGAAAAAAGTGATCCTTAACTTTTTTTGAGTAGTATATATTGTAGATCAATTTTTTAGAAAGAAAATCTAAACAAATTAAAAATTGCATTTATTTTATGAAATAAACACCATGCTTAATACACACGTATTATACACACATACAAACGCACACACAATCATACACACACACGCGCGCACGTATATAAACCCACACATACACGTACACAAGTATAATGTTATGGTGAGCATAATATATTATCATGAGAGAAAGTAAATCAAAATAGAAAGAAATGCACGTGACGGTAGGCATTTAAGTCCTTTTGACCACCTTAACTCCGTTTGTTCTCCTTTTCTTCTTATTTAAAGGGATCTAGTAACTTTGTTGACATGTGCAAAAAGTGATGAAGGGTTGATGCAATGTATATTGTTGTTATCTCATATGTCCACAGGGTATTGTGTGAACATTTCAAGTCAAATGGACATTGCATGGCCAAGTAATGAGCGAAAATGCAAAGTGATATTCACTAACTCACTGCACTCACTTTGTACACGGTAAGATAAACTCCACCTGAGTTTTTCTTATCTGAATACTTCAATCGTACATATCTTTGTAACGAAAGGGAAATTTGAAAAACCGAAACCGGTCCCATGATTTTATTGTTAATACGAATACAACAAGGTATGATGGAACCGCTAGAATTAAAATTTTATTTTGAGGATTTGGACAATGTTACTAAGTCCCTTTAAGTTAATCCCTTTTTACTTGTGTGACTTGTATAAAGCTATCTAAAGTAAATTGGTATTCAGGATTAGTAATATAAGGGTAATCCTATACAATTGCGACCTTTGGTCCATAAGCATGATCGCTCAACCGTCTATCTATCTGTCTCTTCTGCTCTTTACCTCCCTTTTAGCCCTTTTCTCTTTTTTGTGTGTGCTCGGTTTCATATTAAATGCACTTTTATAACTGTCAGTTATCCTACCCGGGTATACGTGCAATATAATAGTACTATTCCATGTATTCCCCACGAGCGCGCTATTTATTATGTATATAAAACAAAAACGCACGCACGCGCACACATGCAGTTCGTTTCGATACCATATACCAGCATATCCTGTTGATAATAAATTTGAAGTGGTTGGTTGGGTGATCGCGCTTCATTTAAAATCGAGAGCCGAGCAGCTCACCTAGTCATTACATCGCGAGCTCTCACAGAAGAAATTATTAAGGGAGAGAGAGAGGAGTCAAATTTATTGCACGTCTGCACCTACTACCAGGATATAGTCTTATAGATCTCCACTGATATTTTTAGCCGTTGATTTTGAATTTGAATTTGTAATTATTTTGATCTTCGAACAGTTGTTTGTCACACGTCGGATTGCTGTAAAATTTCACCTGAATTAAGGAATATACTGTATAACGCCTTTAGTGTCAGGTAAGAAACACTATCTACCGTATTTTAAGTTGTATACATGTATGTTATTCATTTAACCCTACGCATGTTGGTGGTATATCGGAGCTATATATAGTGCATTGTGTGCAGAATATAGGCCCTACATAGGCCATCATTGGTGTTGTTAGGGTTAAAGACTTGTATAGTAGTGGGCATGATTTGCATGGTGGGCATTTACGTGTATTTATTTATATTATGGTTTGTGTGATTGTGTTATTCTCCTTTAATGTTCCAAACATGTGTGTAACAATGATTCCTCTCTCTCTATATGTGTTTGTGTATACGTTTATATTTCTTTACTGACTTTTTCCTTCAGGGGTGTGGGGGGGGGGGGGGGGGTGGGAGGGCAAATGGCAAATACCCCCATGTAGCTACGCCATTGTCTTAATAATATTATTATAGTTGTCATTAAAAACTGAAAGCGGTTGTCGCTCATTATCGCATTCACACTCATAGTTCACACCTTGAGGCATCGGGTTGAAGTAATAAATAATACTGATCAGTGATTTCACACCCCATAGGCTCACGGAAATAAACAATGTGAATATTCATATAAATATGTGGTTTCATGCAATGTTTTAATATTGCTTTTAATGCATTTGTATGTTTTCATATAAATATATAGACCTACATATATATATGTATTTGTGTGTTTGTTAGTGAGTGTGTGTGTACATGGATGTATGTATGAATGTAAATATGAATTGCTTTCTATGGATTTGTTTTTGTTTTTGTTTTTATGTATTTTTAAAAATACTTTTTAAAAATTTTGTATGTATTTGTTTGTTTGTTTATATAATATGAATGTGTTTGTGTGTCTGTTAATTTGTGTGTACATGTGTGTACACACGTGTGAAAACACGTATTTAAACATGTGACAATAATTGTTGTCCACAACCATTTGGTTGTCCTTGTCCCGTGTAAATCTGTATTATATGTTGTACAGTCAGAACCTAAAACTAAAGCTGGGTGTCAGGTGTAAAACCCGCAAAACGGTCCCTTTTCTATGGCGGGTTATAATTACAACCGACAATCTAAAAACGCAGTAAGCCCCTTGCCTTGCAGGGGTGACTCTGTGTATAATCCCCCCCCCCCCCCGAAACCCCGAACTATACAATACTAAAATAGGAACCTCACAGTTTCATAGAAAATGAAGAAACAAACATTTAAGTATAATTACACACAACATCTGCCACAACAACAGTCGCTTCTCAAGTACACGTAAACCAATAAACCGATAGATCAATATTGCAACTGCACTTGGAAACTGCTTATTATAGGAACCACTCACGCGAAACACCAACAAGAAAAGTACTTTAGATGGCTTAAAAAAGACGTTTACATTATTATGCTCTTAGCTCACTCGACTCGTTTGAAGAGGAGATTTGATAAGAGTGTGGGGTGGACATAAGATGCTCATATAAATCTCCATATCCATGGTGGGCTTTAAAACTGCTACCCTTTGTTGACTATAGTCGCCCCACACAACAAAAAATAACCAGAAACCTGGATATCCGAACTAAAAGAGTCAAAACAGGAACCCCCTTGATTTCTTACGAACGAACAAACTTTAGAACGTTTCCACGACATCAGTTTGTGGCTTCGACAACAGTTGCTCGACAAGTACCCTTAAAATAGATCCGATGGTATAATACATTCACTTCACCGAAACCACACACTCAAACAGCAAAACAGAAGATGTTTAGATAGGACTTATACTATAGACTTGCAAATCATTATACTCAATGCATGAAACTTCTTTGAAGGTGAGGATTAGAAAGAGAGGATGAAGATGCTTAGAATAAAACACCGACAGAGCCACAGAAAGACAGAGGTAAAAGAACGATGAGAGGATGCTTTCTTTTTACCCCTCCATGCACCATGTCCACCCGTTCTTGTTTCTGACTCCTGAACAATAGTTACGTAATCAACTCTTTGATGCATTAACCATTTCAGGAATATGGGAAAATAAACGTTTACTTTTGACAATGGCGAGTTGATACAACATTTCAAGTTGTTTGATTGAATGTTCATATTTTGTGTGTGATTTGTTTTGGTTTGATGTATTTATTACCACACGTACAAAAACAAATTATGAAACAAACAATTGCAAATAAATCGTTCGCATAATTTTTATTACAGGTGGCGGAAATGAAGGAGGAAACATAACCGTTGAAGAGGGCGACGTAGATAAATCAAACAAGAAGAAGAAGAAGAACAAGAAGGAGAAGAAGAAGGAGAAGAAGAAGGAGAAGAAGGAGAAGGAATCATCGAAAACGAAAAGCAAGGATAAGAAGAGGTGAGAAAATAAGCCGAGTTTATTACGAGTTAATCTGTATTTTAGAATCCTCCGCGTCTCCTTGCAGCCAGATAGATTGGTCTGCGAGTGGATCTTCAGCGCGCCAAATCTGACTTATCCGGTCACCTTTTCAATAGCATTAGCACGATTAGGGAGTCGAAAGTGTTTCATCTCGATTCACTTACCGAAATCTGTCCTTTGTTAACTCGTAACCGTCTACAAAACACGCCACCTAAATCTGTCATCACGTATTGTTCTGGGATCAACACAGCGCCAAATAGAATAATACGATTGTTTGGAAAATAGAAACCAATGTAGTGATGGTTGTTGGTCTACGTTTTGTTCTGTTCACCATCTTGTTAGAGCCTGTTACGCCTAGTAACTAGGTTCCAGGGTGGTTTTAGTGTACATTACAGTCGGTTGTCAATAAACAGTACTCATTTGAGAAGCATCTGACGACGTGACCATACTGCAAAACACTTAAATTAAACGATTCTGCGACTCGCTCTTCATTATCATTGCCTGTGACCATAATTTCCTCAGTTTATATGTCATGTTTGCCATGGAGTGATTATGTAGGGGATCTAAATATTCTAGGTAAATAATTAGTCAAAAGAAAATGGTAGTGAGATTATAATGAACTTGCCATATATGCCGTTTACATGATAACCTTCGAAGCTGTTTTATAACCACTTAGTTACTTCGTTTACATTTTATGTTCGCATTCTCAAAACACTGTTCAAAAACTTTCATACTATCTCGTTTCTCTCGATAGTGCCAAAGGAGAAAACTGCGAACCTACAGAAGACGAGGCAACTCCCAACAACGGTGAGTTTTTCTATAGATCTAGGAACCCCTTCCTCGATTCTTTATCGTTTCCATCTCGGAAAGGTATACCCTAGGAAACCTATTTTTTAGCTCAGTCTCTTGACTGATGGAATTCGTGCCATTCCACTTGTTTCTGCAACTTTGGAAGCATCCCTTTTCAACATTGCAATAATCGTAAAAAAAAACAACAGCCGCGATATATTAAAGACAACACTTACTATCCAGTCTTTAAGCGACCCATTTCTTTAACTAAAGTCATTGTTTTCTTCTCCATTTTCTATGTTACCCCTTGTTTTCCACGACCCCACGTAACATTTTTGTCTTGTACACACTTTTGTACCGAAGTTCATTAGATTGTTAATTATAATTATAGGTCCTGATCAATAGTTTGCGAATTCAAACAATCTGAAGCGACATGCGTGATTTGATTGAGGTGGTATTCTAGTGCGCCTGACTTTGTAATTAACAAAATAATTAAGGGGACCCACTAACTCCACCCCAACCCCTCACATACTTTGTTTCAAAATGTATTTAAACCGCTGTACAACTGGAAGGTCGCAGAGTTATTAATACATAGTAGGGGTTAATTTGTCTACGTGGGTTTTTAAGGGAGCTTTTTGGCAGCTGTTGTCATGTGTATCGATTGCTGAACAATTACTGTTAACGGTGGACTGTAATTACTTGGGGGCCAATTTCTAGTTAATTCTAAAAACAAAAAGAGGAAAATTCGCGAATTCTTCAAAGGTAAAATAAAGCAGCACTTAATCAACTTTCGGCGTTGCATATCCGTAAATTTGTATCATCATGGATCCTACTATGATTGAAGTATGTACAAAAATACTAGCAGATATCTTGTTTGAGAATGGATAATGATAATGGGATGAGAATGAAACATGAACATGTATCTGTAATGGACTTTTTTTCTATTTATTTATATTTAAAAAGAATGTTTTTAATCATTATTATTCATGGTTGTATTATGATCTTTTTCGCCAACAGACGAAACACTTCCAGAAGGAAAATCTGCCAATATTCCTGGAAAAGATTTGTCGCCGAGCAAAATGAGGGGACAAGAAAATATTAGGTGAGTTTACAGATTTGTATCTATCTATTTTTCAATTAACATTTTATTTGGTGTTTATTGTGATGTGTAGAATTGTATTGGCATCTGTGACCCATGCCGTTAGTTTCCTTTGTTTTGTTGAAAACGAAATGTTCCTTTTATTTCCACATTTACTTGGCCATAAAAATGGCTTTTTTTGTGAGTATCAGTGACTCTCTTTTATCCCTTTCCCTCCATTTTTCCAAAAGAGAAATTCGAATTCTGTAAACTATTATACACTTCATACACCAGGGAAGGAAATATGCATTACGTGTTCTTCCATACAACATTGACAATTCTACAAATCTTTGGCTCCAGACATTCATAAACACCATTTTTTATTAGACTAAATTATCTGTTTTTCAGATCATGTCTGAATTTGCTGACTGGTTGCCAAATATTGTTTCTATCAAAAGTGATAAACAACCGGACGAATTCCATCAGATACATATTCATCAAATTTGCGTCAATTACATGAATTATGTTCCTGAAATGTATTGCCAAAATGGTGTTTCGTCACTGACAGACACATGATTATTTATCATTGTAAAGTGCTTAGAGGTCATGATCAATCATATTATATGGAATGATTGAGTCTTGTTATTATTATTATTAAAGTGTTTATCATTTCGTGATTGAGAATACATTTCTTAGCGCATTCCCTGTCCGTTAACCTAAATTGTAAATGTGCCTTGCCACTTGTCAGATATAATAGTGGGCCAAAATACATACCCTGCATCGAAGGCCAGCAATCGAACAATAGAGTTCCGTGTCTCTGTGTAATTGTAACAAATAAGGAATGATGGGGACAAAAGGTGTATGAAGAATTTATCGAAATTATCAATAATATTGTTTATATTTGGTTTTCTTTCTTTTTCTGACCTTTTATTGTAATCATTTGCGAAAAATGTTATCTAGGAATACAACAAATGTAAAATGCATTGCAGCAAAACAATTTTTATATTCGGTTTTCTTTTTATTACCGACCTTTTATTGTAATAATTCGTGTCAAAATGTTATTTAGGAATACAAATAATTCAAAATGCATTGGAACTAAACAAGGAGCACGTCGTAAGATGATAAAACAATAATATATTGTATACATATATCCTTAGAATTGCGGTGCACGATTTCGTAAGTTATAGCGTTATTAAAGTTTGAACGATTGCGAATCATATTTCGGTCATTCTATAGTAATGTCCGTCAAAACTGAAATTAATGTCAATCAAACCCCCTTTTTCTTCTTAAAGGGACTTAGTAACATTGTCCAAATCCTCAAAATAAAATTTTAATTCTAGTGGTTCCTTTATACCTTGTTGTATTCGTATTAACAATAAAATCATGGGACAGCTTTCGGTTTTTCAAATTTCCCTTTCATTACAAAGATATGTATGATTGAAGTATTCAGATAAGAAAATCTCCGGGCGAGATTTTCATCCCTGTACAAAGTGAATGCAGTGAGTTGGTGAATATCACCCAATATCACTTTGCATTTTCGCTCATTACTTGGCCATACATTGTCCATTTGACTTGAAATTTTCACACAATACCCTGTGGACATATGAGATAACAACAATATACATTGCATCAACCATTCATCAGTTTTTGCACATCTCAACAAAGTTACTAGATCCCTTTAAAAAAGAACGTGTATTAGATTACATCGAAACAGCGAAAGGGATCTCTGACTTGTCCATCTCAATTTCTTATCTCGTAAATATACGTCACAATGCCGCACATAATTATATACCCTTTGATTAATATCTACAACTTCCCGGGCTCTCATTTATCAATAGTATCTTTCATTAATAACACTGGATGATAATGTTTCCTTTTTAAAAAATTTATATATAAGCAGCGAAAAAAAACCATAAACTAGAAAGAAGAATATGCTCTGTGTGCACGAGATATGGATACGAGATAAGATGGACACATGTGGTTATATTTAACATTGAAAGTACGCGTGTCATCAACTGTTCCTTCCACATATAATTTGTAGGTCATTAATAGGTTATTTAGTATATTACATTAATAATTCAATATGTGTGACAGACGTTGAACAATGACGAACAAATAAATAAGAAAAAGGAGGCGGCATAATGAGTGATGACAGTGTGGCATCCATTGAAAGTTATGGGTATTACTCTTTGTCTTATTAGATTTCAAAGTGGAGAGATGCTTGACAAGAAAGTGTTATATTAATAATTATCGAAGATATAGCAACAAGACTTCCATGCCTTGTTCGAAGAGACGGAATTGTGTAATTAGAGAGAGTATAACGGACTTTCCCGTCATAAGATGGGGCGGGGGGGGGGGGGGGGGGGGGGGGTGATGGTAAGACCGATTGTGAGAAAAGATGGGAGATAAGGATAACTTGGATACATGTAATTATCTATGCGATTTATAACTTGATCAATTTTGCTATGAAAGTCACCATGGCCTTCTCCCGTTATACATGTTATAGATCGGAGAAAATATAAGTATGTGACTAGAAGCGAAAGTGGACACACATGTTTGCTTTGTCTCGGGGCAAAAGCAAATCAAATGCAGAAAAAACAAGAAGAGAAAGGTGTTTTCCCCAAGCTAGCAAGCTTGTCAATGCAAGTTATCTAAAAAATGATTGAAACTATCACGTTTAAAGCGTCGAAACAACGCAACGGGATCAAAACCGAATCACACAAGGATATGACTGATGCGTGATGAATCGAGAAGGATTCGAGATTGTGATCAATATCAGGGTTCGTAAATACTTAACACCCATTATGTGGGTTTCCTGAACCTTTAAGTGAATCGGTCACCGAGGTCAAGATATTCTGATTGACTTTCCTCAGCCACTTTATCATTGACATCTTTCAACGATTATAAATAAAAATTGTGATTTTCAACATGTTCAAGTCTTTGTTTATCACTTTAATCGCATATCTTGTATATTACGTTTCCTCGTTTTTTGAGAAGTCTTGTAAGGGTTTTGCATTCAAACAACCTTAAATACTTTGTAACAAATTACGGAGAGAGACAGTTTTGAAAGGTAAACATACTCTGATAATTAATGCTAGTACAATCGGAATTCTTTTACTCTCTCAGTGGTGGAAAAAATGTAAACAAAACAACCCAAATCATGTTGCATCATAACGTTTTATTGCCAGACACTTTGTTCTGAATTCAACCGATTAAACCATTGTGAAAAGTTAGAAAAGATACAAAAGAACCCGAAGCCTTGTTAGTGTTTTAGAAAATCTCTAGTGTGTCACCTTATTGTTGAATAATTCAATGTAGCATTTTTTTAAAATAAGGGATTAAGAATTACTCTACCTAAGTCAAAAGAACATGTTAGGCATCATGAAGCAAAATGAAACTTAATTTATATAAATATATACGGAACGCATTGCGAGAACCTTTAAATGGGATAAGATAGGATACATCTGGATAAGATATGGATTGTAAGTGTAAGATTCCATAATCCTTATGGAATGATTGTGACGAGTTTTCTTTTTTTTTAATACTAATCTGGTGTTACTTAAAAAGAGAGACTTTATTACTCAGTTCAGCTTCGTGGAGTAGAACAGTAATCCACTGTTATCTCCCTTACCAGGTCTTCCTATTGTCTCATCATCCCATTTCTTTCGAATATTCAACTTACGTTCACCCCATGCAGGATTGGTGTGCGTTTATACTTTCGTTTTGTTTTTCGTTTTTAATTCGTGAAATCTGTTCTTAGAAGGCAGGCGAAATGTTGCGCTTGTTGGAATGTCTTGTGAGCAAGCATCATTTAAAAACGATTTTATGTCATATTAATGATCTGTTTGAGGCATACATTATCACATTCTCTTGAGTAAATGAAAGTCTAACTAGAACGAGACATTAATTTGTTCACTAAGGCCAACAAAATGTTTTTTGTTGGATTGGAGTAACGGGCAACCAAAAATTCGGGTAGGTAGGTAGGGTTTTTTTGGTTGTTTTTTTGCCAGAATTCGCACAAATACACAAAAACACACATATCGCAATTGCAAAAACAAAACAAAAATCAGAAAAAACCTTTAGGGTCGGCGGTATTTTTAGGGTCGGGCGGATTACGTCAATCCAACAATTTATTGTTCATGGCCTAATGTATGGTCTTGTGCACGATGCATCGGTGCACTGAATTGCTCACAAGACAATTTCAAAATGACTCGGCGAACGTAAATCTAGATGATTATCATAAATTATCACATGGTATTAAACTATTAACTAGCGATAAATCTACTGTGTATATTATGTTGTTGTCCGTCGCTAGCTGTCGATGTGTTTGTAATTCCGATTATCCATACGTGTGTTTGTGAATTCGCAAACAAGGTGTTGTTGTCAGTTTCCTATATTCCCCTTAACATCTTAATCGTATTGATGACATCGACGAAAACATTTTTTAAAAGGTGATAATGAACTTGTCGCCATGTCTGTGATTGTGTGAACATGTGCGCTAACGACGTTTCCCCCTTTCTTGGTTTCTCCCCCCCCCCCCCCCACCCTCACTCTCTCTTTATTGCCCCCCTAAAGACCCTCCTCGCCCAAGGGAGCCGCTGTCAGTGCGCTCGTGGAGAAATTCGGTGGAGGTAAGTTTCACATCTATTTGATACTTTATACAAACAAAAAAACAATTACAGTAAAACCTGCCCAAGTGGCCACCTGTCTATAGCAGCCAACCTGCCTATAGTGGCCATTACAAGTGATCCCCTGCGGAGGAGAACAGTGTTATGGAACCTGTTTATAACAGAGGTCGACTACTGTCTACAGTGACCTCCTTCCTTGTTTCCCTTAGGCGGTCACTATACACAGGTTTGACTGTATATTCCATTACCATGTTAACTGCTTATTTGCTCAGTCTTCATTTTTTTCCAATTATTTCACAGGAAGCCTTGGTTTTGTTTAGTTAAATCTCTATCATTTAAAAAGTACAAGTGTTCTAATAACAACATATATTTTTAAATTCAAAGTGCACATGACTTTCGGCCTATTTGTACATGTTAGTCCATTATACCAACAAGGTTAGTAATGAAGCATCAAACAGACATACCGCCTGCAAAAACATTCACACCTTATTTAAACAAAATACTGGTTAATTTTTTGAGCACCAATTGTGAAAAGACAATTGATTATAACACACACACACACACACACACACACACACACACACACACACACACACACACACACACACACACACACACACACACACACACACACACACACACACACACACACACACACACACACACACACACACACACACACACACACACACACACACACACACACACACACACACACACACACACACACACACACACACACACACACACACACACACACACACACACACACACACACACACACACACACACACACACACACACACACACACACACACACACACACACACACACACACACACACACACACACACACACACACACACACACACACACACACACACACACACACCCACACACACACACACACACACACACCATGCATATTAGGCACGATTAAGTATGGCAATGAATGGGATAAATCTCGACGATCCTATCACTATCAAAATATTATTTGTTTTGGTTATACTTGGCCAGTTTGACGTAACCTTGTTTTGAAAGTATACTTTACCGAAAGTACAAGCGGTACCACAATTCAAGCTTTATCAAGGTCGATTTACTAGTTTTTGACCGCATAATTAGTTTCCAGTTAAATTTACTGAGTACAGTTTGATCTCGCCCACGAAAATATATGTACGGTCAACGCCCTGGGTTGATATAATTGTATCATAATACAATCATATTTGTTTGCGCTATGCTTATGAACAATTCAATATTGTTGAACAATCGACATGTTCAAATATTTTGTTCCAAACCAACGTTCTATATGGATGTGTTGTGAAGATATAACGTTCAAAGTTGGTCTATCTGCCATCTCGTTTATGATATACTTATGTAACAATTTAATTGTTTGTACCCTTTTTTCATATGAATAATTATCCCAAACTGTAACTATTTGGTTTTGATACTAATTTAAGTCTTACATTTATTATAACGTGTTTGTTTACCAAAATGTGTTATCAGATTGATAGTGAATACTAACTATGTAATATGATTGATTGGCTTATAGTGACACTCGCCTTTACGCTCTTCTAGATAATTTAATTAAAATTATATAAATTACGATTTATTGGGACATCGTTCATGTTATCTGTGGTCATGAATTCGTTGGATAAAGAAAAAAAAATGTTCGACAAATAAAAGAAATATACCATGTTTACTTATATTTAACACGAACATCGTCATCAACACATGCTTTCAACGACAGTACATAATATCACGCGCCTTTTATCCGATAGCCAGGCTCTAATACTCCTAAGGGAGTCCAAAATGTGCGCCTCGCATGCAAATTGATTGCGTTTTATCCGATGATGATAATTTGGTAATAGGATATTTCAATAAAATGCATACTGATGACGATCAATCTTATTACAATTTACGATTTGTACAACAGAAAAGAAAGGTCATTATTATTTTTACAAAAAGGGACATGGTAAAATCTTGATTCAAAAGAGTACAAACTGTCCGACGTGATATCTTGGTTAATGAATGAACTGTGGGAATATTATATGTTTCGCTGCTACGTATAACTTTACGTTGCCATGCGTAAAACCGCAACCAAATTGGAGGTTACGGACCACCGATTTCTCCCACGAGTTAACTAACCGGTTCCCATTAGCAACGCATTTTGCACTATTAATCATCATAGTCGAGGTGTGACATCAATGTCAAAACAAGCATTAAATCATAGTAATGGTTTACTTTTGTTCTTTTAATTGAAAACAAATCGCAGTATAATATGATTATCTCTGTAGTATAGACACACGTAGTCTTGGCGCCACTAACACGTAAAATGGCGCCTGTCAGAAACAATGCAATTAATACAATAATGAAAGAAAGGTACATTTTTTATGATGACAAGATTATCGTCGCCTCTTACGACCTAGGAGTGTTTCACACAGATTCAAAGTTGTACCTAAGTTGAACCTATAACAATGAGTTTGGAAAGCCATGTGTAGCCTTGCAATAAAACATAATATTCAAAAGCAAAAGGGTACAAATATTTGAAACTTAAAGCAAAAATGTATATCAATAACTTCAACATGTTCAAGGCTCCTTGATAATAAACACACAATATTACTGATTTGCTTTCAAAATGAATGCCTTTTAAAATAACCGCTCTGAACTATTTACAAATAAATTAACGGCTTTCAATAAGAGTTATGTTCAACTTTGAATCTTTGGGAAACTCCCCCTGGGAACTTATGTTTCTTTTACTGTTAAATCAAAATTACCTTTGCTATTTTAGGGTTGGATGTTCATCAGAAACATTACAACAGAAAGAAAACGTACTGGGCGCCGTTGTAAAACATATTCTAACTGAACGACCTACCCTGTATTTTTTAAGAAGACAAAAATAAATAAAATATATAAATAAATACATAAATAAATACATAAATAAATTTTAATGAAATAATAAAACACAACCCAGACGAATTCCCCGGACGGGGACTTGATGACGCGCTATTTCTATTTGATTCACGTGTCTTTTCAAAATGCATTAATTTGTTCTGCCATTGTTTTCATTTGTAGCCCCTAGATAATGTCTGTTTGCATTTTAGGCAGTGACTCTCATTGTTTCGTTCTGGGCGACCGGGTTAAAAACTAAAGGATTTTGGGCTGCTAACCTGGGCTTGGCATTGGGCGGGCGTGAGAAAATGCATTTGATGACGACAAATAGACGCTTTTATTATACGTACATGTACTTAGATAAATTGCTTTGTTTCATCCATGTTTACGTTGATTATGATTGCACGAGCTTGCTATAAAAAACGCCTTTCAGTCTAGACTGTATGGGACAAAGGACGTTTAGCCGATGCTTAACGGACTAAATCAGTCAATCATTTTCGTTAAATAGCGATTGTTTAAATCATCTTCTTTCAAAATATATCGGTCTTTCTCTTTAGCCATAAACCATTCTTTAAGAACCATTCTATAAGCAGTGGCTTTCCTTTTTGCATGATTGTCCCGTTTGGAAAACTGGGTTAAACCGAAGGATATATAGGTTCCTAATCGGGGCATGACAATTGGGCACCGTGAGAAAAAAGAAACTGTCTATTTAATCATAATGATGGCGCCATTTATACGCCTTCTTTTTATTACATTTCATCTGTCTTATTAAACATGTATGTTCTCAAACGTAAATGTACATGTTTCTCGAAACAACTCCTACTGTAAATCTAGATTGTGTGTTTTGTTGTTCTTTTTCAACTAGGAATCATTACTCGGGCCAATGTCCATTATAGAGGAATTGTGTTTATAACTATAAACTGACTGATACAAATGGTAAACAACTGATACGCAAATGAATGAATGGATGAATCAATTAATTAATATAAATGATTGTATCAATCAATCAATGATTCGACAAAAAAATTTATTAACTATCTAATCGTAAAAAAAAGGTGTGTAGGGGATATATATCGGAGGCAAAGCAGATGAAAGCAGTGGTCAAGACCTCAAACAATGGACAACCTTCTTTTTTGTTGCAATGATCTGATACATGGAATGTGAATCATCGGAGATCTGGCAGAGGCAAACGACGTAGCGCTCAGTTTTGTGTGATGACACGGTGATGAACTACCAATTACTACACACACAATTGAACCAAAAACTCAATCAAACGAATCAGTCAATCAATCTAACTATCTATTTCATATTTGTGTCTCCCATTATAAAGCATCGCCACCCGGTCGCCCCATATCGTACCCCGCCGCCAGAACGGCTGATGTACAGAGCCCAGTCTACAAGAAACCAAATGCGTACAGCAGGTAGGAATTTGTTTTAATATCTTGAAAATAACCTTTATATAATTTGTAAACAAAGACGGGGAGAATAATATGCCAAAAAAGAAACATTGTCAAAATTGTATTTATCAAAATCAAACAATGAGTCTGATATTTCCCTTTGAAAGTAGTAAGACAAATAACATACTATGTTCATTTTAGATACATGACTTACATGTATATATTTTTTATTTGAGTTTCAAATATTTAAAGAGTTCCATTGAAGAAGTTATCAAACTTCAATTTCTTCTAGAATTGTCAGCTGTTTAAAAATGTGTTATCCCGTATTTTCGAGGTATTACACATGCATGTGTCATGTGTCTAGATATTGAAAACGCAAGCAAAACATACATATTCGTTATAAAGTTGCATTATTTTATGAATTCACTGTTAATCATGTTAAAATACCATTTATTTATGATACGCCTTTAAATGTTTTTATTGTAAAAAAAAAAAAAAAAAAAAAAGTAAGAAAAATGAAAGCAAGCGGATTTAATATTACCAGGCGGTTACATTATCTTATGCCTGCACCGAGCACATGTTCCAATCCTCCTTCCGGTCGGCCTTGGCGGTGGCTTATTATTGAGTGATCCCAAAGTCAAGGGTATCTATCCTAGTGAGGTTCATTTAAAGTTTGTCATTATGCGCGCGTGGGTTTGCTACACCGCGGTTCGCCATTTTGAACGAGGTTTTGAATTTATTATTGTGCGCCCTGCATAACACTGAGTATAAGTGTGTATTCCGCACCGCGCGCAAGGCGTTCGCAAGATGGCACCGCGCATCTAATTTACGGATCCGAACTACTGTATACCTTTAATATAACGTTTGTCATGCGTAGGTTTCGGATTCGTAAATTAGTTGCGCGGTGCCATCATTCGAACGCCTTGCAATGCACATGGTGCGTAATACACACTGGTTCAGTGTTATAATTATGCAGTGCGCGCAAACTAGCCTATAGTTAAAAATGGTGAGTCGCGGTGTTGCATCCTCATCACGCTTGACAGTCTTTAAACTAGGCTACTTTGTGCTCACTTTATGACAGTTAGTCAGTGTGTATTTCGCATTATAGATATACCTAGACTTACCTTTGATAAAAACAACTAATTAAAACAATACGTTAGACATATTTATGGTAAAAACTTGGTTGGTAGGCTATATATATAATTATCAAAATGTTAATTTCATCTGCCCTTTTCCCTCTGATCTAGATTTGATGATACCCCGCAAAAGAAACCAGACAACAGCGTAAGCGCTCTGAAACAGAGGTTCCATGCCAACAAAGCAGGTGAGAAAGAAACACAAATTTTCTGAATATTTATAAATGTATAATTATGTAGATTACAGTTATATTACGCTTATAAGTTAATACAGGGTTTCTAAGGGCTGTAGTACCATCATTACCCTTGGTCATCAGGTACAGTTCAAACCCGCGCAATTGTCTTGTGCACCACCTCATCTCCCTGGGGAGCATACTAACCCGAGCTGCTCTGTCAGGGCGCTATACAATGTTAAACCATTTATATAATAGATAACCATGTATAATTTATGTTGCTTACGGCTTCCCTTTAACAACGTCTCCGCACCTGACAACGTATTTCATTATAGGTATACCAAAATGGTTGATACTAGACAGCAAAACGCAACCGGACGACATTCGTTACACCGTCAGACTGTAACGCTATATTTAGACTCAATGAAAATAAAAAAATGATTATATTAATTAGTATACATTCAAACCTGTCTATAAAGTTGCCACCTGTCTATAACCGATATCCTAGCTGCCTATGGTGGCCACCAAAAATGACCCCTTCAGAGTAAATCAATGTTATGGAACCTGCATACAGAAGTAACCAGTATTCAATACGGTGCACAACCACTTTTCTTTGACTGTATTGCAGAAGTTGCTGTGATCGTAAAGCCCACTTTGCCTCAGGACTCCTGTTTTGCCGGTAAAGAGCCAGTCGTAGATCATTCGAGGCCGATTCAACATGTTGAATCGGCTCCGACTGTGCGAAACCGACTCTAGCCTGACTGAAAACCAGTCTGATCGGATCGAGTCGGCTCTGTGTGTGGTGGGCCTTATTATCTCTCCGATATTATTTTTTTTTTCCTGAAACAAGGGTTTTTAAAAATCGTGGTTATAGTTAATTCACTCATATTTTATTATTTTGTTCTCAAACAGCAACTCCAGCACCGACCCCAACTCCATCCACACCCGCTGCAGCAGCCAAGACCAGCCCGGTGAAGACACCCAGCAAGTTTACGGGAAAGGTCAACAAATGGTCTCCTAATAAACACTACAGGTATATGTCTTGTTCAAAACATTTTACTTACATGTTTGTTTTGTATTATTGTCTTGGGTTTCAAAATGCAAATAAATGGGAATATGATAGGAATTTGCACCTGCTGCAGCTAATAGGACAAGCCCAGTAAGACGCCCAGCTAGTTTTCGGGAAATTTCAACAAGCATAACAAGTGGTCTCCTAAACACTACAGGTATGTGTTTAAGCGTTTTAGATGACGTGTTGTTTTATTGTTATATTTTCTTGTAATATTGCGGAGGGTTTCAAAATAAAATAAAATGGGACATCATTTTAAAGTAGACATAATACCAAAAACATCTGCACCGCTGTAGCTAATAAGACAAGCCTCATGAAGACGCCCTGCAAGTTTGCGGTGAAGGTCAATAAGACAGTGGTCGCCGAAACCCTACAGGTAGCCTTCCAAGTTGTTTAACCCTTATCGTTCCAGTGGTGCAAATTCACGCCGTTTTTAGACAGAATGATGTATTCAAAGGAAGCTATGATACCTTTTGACATTGTAAGCGTTCATTGTTTTGTCATTGTTCTTCCGGTTAAATTAGTAGTATCGTAGCCTACGAAGAATGTAGAGCAACCAGCATGTTTAGGGGAAATTGGTAATTTACCATATATTTCATACAAAAGTGACCCTTCATAATTTGGGAAAATGAAACCAAAAATGAACAAAATTGTGTTTATTTTGAAATGTTTTACTGTTTAAATAACGTGTCGCCAAAACACTACAGGTAGCCTACCATGTTCTTTAACCTTAATGGTCCCAGTGGTACAGAATTAGCATCAACATGTATATATAGGAACCCTTGATATATTTATCATTTCATAGTCTCTAATTTTTCTTTTTGTTAAATTTAGAACATCGTATAACTTGAAATCATGAATTTAGAACTTACAACCAACATGACTGTTGTTTAACCCTTATTAGAGTTCCAGTGGTGCAAATTGCATCGGTTTTAGACGTATAGTTAAGGAAGCTTTTCATTTTAAATAATTCTTCGTTTTTCCTTTGTTCTTATACATGTTCAAATTTAGAATATCGTAGCTTGCAAAGAATTTAGAACAACCAGCATGGACAGGAGAAATGTGGCAATACTGGTCGGCCTTTTTTGGAGATAAACAATTAGGCCCTTTTTTGTTTTTTTCCCCACATGTAACTTTATTTTAGAGTGTAATGCAGCTTACAAAGTTAACGCTTTATAACAAACCAGCAAGTTTAAGCTGTTTAAAACGCCCGAACACTTAGATATACCATAACTATAATGAGATAGTTTCAGAAATTTAGTTTTTCCATTGCCTTAATTCAATCTAGAATATCGTTCGTTGCCCTAATCATATGGAAAAGGAATCAAACGCACAGCTATATATTTTCATGTTATCGCTTTTACAAGAAATTATGCAAATTGACACTTGAAGCACTTGAAGAGTTTATCCGAAATTATGATGATGTCGTCATTTTAAAATAAATATTATTGACTCGTTTCTTAGAAATGTAGAAGAAAAATATTGCCTCAGTTGAAATCCCCGGATATCCACACAATTAGGGAACAGATTTAAAATTAGCATTTTATATGAGTATCATAATCATAATTTGATGAAAATTTGATAGTGGGCCTAATTAATATTCAAAAGTAATGACAGTGCGCTAAATCACTAAACGTGTTATCGTGTTTCAATGTACTATATATTCCATATAATACGCGCGCCTCAAAGTTAGTCATCACTTCGAATCTTTGACTGAAATTCTATATTTATCACCTTAGATCTTGTCTGGAAATCTATTTTTATCCGCAGCAGCAGCAGCAACCACCGCAGTCTAAAACACATGGTTATTTTACACAAAGTAGTGTAGGAAAATGACGCACAGTCAGCGCACCGGGGCGGTTGGGCGGGCTGGATAATCGTCTAAACCCCTCGGTTAAGGGAGGCTGTCGACTCATGTGTTGCACATAATGGATAGTATACTATCTCGTCATTAAAAGGGTTAATAAAGCGAACTGAATGCGTGTGCGTGTGCGCAACTTATCAACGAGAAATCAGGATCAATAGGGTGACATTTCTGTTCAAGAGGGGAGTTTAGAACAAAAACAGGAGGGAAACCCGCTCCTAAATTTATTAGATATTTTGTCTGGGTGATTCACAATCATCGGGTGCATGCATGATGGGTAAAAGGGCGGGAACGGGTGATTTTGGGCAGCGGTACCACGCGGTTATTGGCAATATCAATGGTTGTATTTATCAGTCTTATCTTGGCCCCGTTGCAGAAAGAGATGCAATCGATTGTTCAGTTGCAGTTAATTGTCAAAGTCAAAAAAGTCAAAAAGTCAAAAAAAATTCGCATTTCAACCAATCAGATTTGCTCATTTAGTCACATGATCTGACTTAGAATTAATTGCAACTTTGCAATCGACTGCATCTCCTGCAACGGGGCCCTTGTGTAATACTATGCGTTATGTAGGCGTTTCAGTCAAATATTAACCACCGAAAAGAGTAATTTTAAAAAGTAAAAAAAAATAAAAAAAATAAAAAACAGGTAAAGGGTAATGTTCCACCACTCGTGATAGTGAGAAACGCGGAAAACTCTTGTTTAAAGGGATCTAGTAATTATGTTGACAAGTGCAAACAGTGACGCGTGGTTAATAAAATGTGTATTGGTGTGATCTGATATGTCCAGAAAGTAATGTGTGAACAAATCAAATTAATTGGATGTTATTTAGCCGTGAAAAGTGAAAATGCAAAGTTATAATTATTCACTAACTCATTGCACTTACTTTGTACACGGCTTAAACGCTCCCGTAGATAGTTTAACATCCGAACACTTCAATCGTAAATATCGTTTGAACGAAATGGAAATTTGAAAAAACCGAAACCTGTCTCATGCTTTTATTGTTTACCAATATGAATACAACAAGGTATGAGAGAACAACTAGAGTTCCAAGTAATTTTTGAGGATTTGGACAATGTTACTAAGTCCCTTTAAAAACGCATACAAAAATTACTTGTAGATGTCGCTTTAAGTTCAATCTCTCTTCACTCCACGTAATGTTTTCCACCACTTTTTATTAATAAAGTAAGTGGTTAGAAACCGGTAATTACCACAACGGATTGACAGGTTGGAATGAGGAAGAAAGATAATGAGAGGCAGACAAGAATCATTATGTTAAAAGAGAAAGTGAGAAGAAGAAAAAAGAAAGATGAGAGATTAAAATGGTTCGGACTCGTTAGCTCAGTATACGTTGCTTCAGGACTCCTGTTTTGCCGATCAAGAGCCAGTCGGAGATCATTCGAGGCCGATTCAACATGTTGAATCGGCTACGACTGAGCGAAACCGACTCTAGCCTGACTGAAAACCAGTCGGATCGGGTCGAGTCGGCTCTGTGTGCGGGGGGCTTGCGGTGCCATCTTGCAAGCGATTACATACACTGGCTCATTGGTATGTAGTGCGTACAAACTAGCTTTGTTACACCATATGTGGACCGCCCTCTACATCCACACGCACGACGATCTTTAAAGGGATCATTCTAGTAACTTTGTTGGCATGTTCAAAAAGTGATAAATGGTTGATAAAATGTGTATTTTTTTCATCTCATAATGTCCACAAAGTATACGTGTGAACATTTCACGTTGAATGGATGTTAAATATGACGGAGTAATGAGCGATAATACAAATTTAAATGATATTCGCACGACTCATGGTACTGACTTTGGGCAGAGTTATAACTTTCCAGGGGATAATTAAAAATCCGAACACTGCAGTCGTAAATATCTATACAAAAAAAAAAATTAAAAAACTAGGGATATTCGGAAGAAAAAAAAAGAAGTTCCATGCTAGTAAATACAAATACCACATGGTATGAGATAACCTCTAGAATTCTTCTAAGTAAGTTTTTGTCGATTTGGACAATGTTACTAGATCCCTTTAATGCGTTCCAGGCAAGACAGAAGAGAGCAATTAGTGAGTTCGAGACCCCGGATGTGAGTGAGGTGAAACCAAAACCTCGAGAGATCTCTCAGACCTCCATGCACGCCGTGTAATTTAATGACTTCCTAATCCTATAATTAACCGAACTAGAAACTTCTGAAGAATTTCGTAGTAAACTTTTAGCAATAAACATGGTAAACAAAATGTAAGTAATTAATAACTTGCATTTAGAGTTTGATAATACATAATTATACAAGCAATTATATTTCTATGGGTACTCGTGCAGTTTTTAGATGCTGTGAGTAGTGTTAATTAGATGTAAAAGACGGGCCTGTTCATAAACAAATTCTGCTCGTTATAGTCGTCTATGGTCCCGTTGGAAAAAGAGATACAATTAATTGTAAGTTACATTTGATTGTAAGTCGGAAACCTTGCGCGTTTCAACCAATCAGATTCGCGCATTTAGAACACATGATCTGACTCGTAATTGTCACTTACAATCGATTGTATCCCCTTTTTTTTGCAACGGGGCCTATATCTATAACGATTCTGTATTATGAACATATTACTTTGATTAATCAATAATGTTTAAAAACGTATCCATTCGTCATAAAATATAACTAACCATCGGTGGGTTTTTATTTTCTCCTTGAACAGTTCGTTGAAAGGGACAGACTCAAATTCAGACGACGATGTCAAGCAGACGACATCGTCTCATCATACGACCACCACAGCGACCACGACCACGACCACGGGAATCAGCGCACTCAGGAATAAATTCAACAATAACAAAGAAGGTAAGAATGAGATTTTCATATAATACAGTTTAATTTATAGTAAAACTACAATTTAATATAATGGAGCTCTTTGCATCTTAACCTTTGATTATATTTTATAACGTAGCCAATAGGACTCTTCTCAATTACCACATTTAGTTGCAGTAGTTAAAAAAATACCTATTTTATACAAAAAATAAAGAACTATTTGAGTTTTAAAACTATTACGAGATACGATAAGACCCTTCTTATCCATCTGCATAAATGATTTAAAGATGGTTAGATTGACGTTTGAAAGTCCTCTAAAGTTTCCATTAAACAGTCTGCATAACGTTTTCTTTTGTAAAACGGTGTACTGTAAATTATGTACATGCAGGGTCGCTGACTCGTTGATCACGAATCGCTCCCTACTAATCGCAGGAAATTAAGTTGATGTTATTACGTTAAACGGTTCGGAAAACGCTCTCGCCAGGGATTACCTATAATAACCAAAATAAACACATGCATCTAAAGTATCTAAGGCTAAATTTAGAACTTGTCCCGTCTACGAGACGAGTTGGTTTATCAGACCAATCATGCTGATTGGATAATTTGATTTGTTAAGAGCTTTATAGGCACTCTAAGATTTGTTTAAAAGTAGTTCATTGCGTTCAAGAATCACGTACCACATCATGTACTAGACGGCCAAGCGTCCCTCTGCGACGCCATGCGTGCGCGCGTAGGATCCTGTACTTGACTTGCGCTCTGAGTCTTTTCGATGAGCAAATTATCGCATAAATTAACGTCGCTCGCAGTGTGTACAAACATAATTATGCGTGATTAACTCATGGAACAGTTTTCCCGTGATCGAGATATAAAGCGCAAATTCGGAAATATATATTATATATATTTATTACTTTATTCTTTTTTTATTAATCTCTGTTTACTGTATACCTTTAAGAATTTGTAAAAGTTGTACAATCTATAAGGTATGGTAACACTTTAAGCTTCCAGCTTATATTGCCAGACCTCTGTGTGTTTCTATTTTGATGTTATGACAACAATTGAGTGTTGTGAGACATACAGGAATATAATAAATAAATAAAATAAAATAAAATATAAATGTATAGATTTGCTCCATGAGAATACATCTATCCCGGAATTAGTGTATTTTGGAAAGCAATTTAGGCTTATCTCTATCAAGTGAACTTAGTCTGAAATGTGTTTCAACAATCTGATTCTATGCTAGACAAAGTGAAGATAAACGAGCAATATATAGGAGGAAACTATATAGTTAACTCGATTATTTCGTATTTCTAAACGCAGCAACAGAGCAAACGAAACGAAATTAGCCTGACAAAAAATAAATTATGTGCTAGATAAACAAACCCTAGTAGGAAATAAGTTTATAAATCGATTATTGTGTCTTTCTGAATTTACAGATAAGACAGCTGAGCAGACGAACTGGGAAAAGAAAAGGAAAGTTTCAGAAACAGAAAAAAGGTAAGATTTGAAATGAAAGATGGAGAGTAAAAGGGCGAAAGAGAGATTGGGGAGATACACATACGTCTACGTTTATTACGAAATGCCCGCCAAAATTATATATTGCAGAAAGTTTATTATAATAATTATGCTGGACGAAAATACTGAAAATATATTGTGACGTCACTTTAAAGAGCGCGTTACCAATGGATGCGCTTATGTCATTGTTCTTTAACTTGTGTGCATACCATAGAAGTATGAATAAACAAACCAACCCGTTTGCATACACCTTGTGGAAACAATAAACCATGCAATGCAATATTAATAAGGAGGGTGGTTTTTAGTGGAGTAGCTGTGTCTGTTGAATACTGTACAATCATCACCTAGGCAGGTTATCACGTACAGTTACAGGAGCATGGATGTGGGCATGTCGTCACTTAAGATTTTTTAGTCGCAATAATGTTTACAATTTTAGTCTAATTTCTCCAGTTCTAGTTTAGATTTAATCAACAGTGGTCGGATATATTTGTTGGGTATGATGTCAGTACTGTTGCATCATCTGACCCGAACTCGAACTTATCTTCGATTGTCTTACCATCCTTTTTTAAAGATCCAATGAGACGGTGAAGAAGGAGAACGAGAAGAACCGATCGCCGAGGAAACTGTGGTCGCCCAAGAAACAGGCCACGCCCACCACGACCCCCAGCAGAGACGCGTCACCAACTCTGGACGCGTCGTCAAGGAAACGCAAGAGCAGCCACTTGCCAATTTTTGGCTCGAAAGGTAAATTAGCGCTCTTTCAACAACACCCTTCCATATCTATAGAGGGTTTCCATAGTATTTTGTTTTCTTCTCCAGGTAGTGTTCTTTCTTAAATTTGAAAACCATTTCGATGGAGTCTTGCAGGCTACTTTGTTTTTAAAAAAAACCCGACATGTTCCTACATTAAATCCCACCATTTTTATAAATGAAACCTTAGTACGATCTTATATTAGTTGTGCGATGCATTAATACATTACTCCATTAAATGATCATTGTTGTTTTAGCATGATGGTATTGGACCTAAATCTTTATCATCTGAAAATGTATGTTCGTTTTAAATTCGTTTGAAGCAATCATTGTTCAAACCTTCAATATTTGACCTATAATGAATACCAAATTATTTTTGTCTTAAACATTATCAATCTTATTGCTCAAAATGTTGTAGACATCCATATGCCTATCCATGAAATCATTTATTTATGCGTTTGATATGCGTCTCTCTAGTGAGATTGTACAATATTTAATTTGTTTTCCTTTTTTCTTCAAACAGGAAAAGTGAAGACGGAAGCCAAACAGGAACCCGAGCCTTCAGCAGTCACACTCAGAAAGTAAGTTGAAGTGAAAGAAAACCTTAACCATTAAATGATACTATTACAGTCCCTTTAAGTGTACATTCAAAAGAAACCAACACAACAATAACGATTGAATTTTAGAATTGACTAGTATTCGTGACATGTATTCTGTTATTATACGTCTATGTAAGAGAACAATTTTATAAGGATTGATATCATTTGACATTATTAAAGGAGACAAAAATAACGATCCAACAGAAAGAATTATCACATGACTTAGTAAATACAGTATGCCGCTGCGGTGTTATGTTTTTGGATATACCATGGCAATATTACACCCCTGTGTTTGACAGTCAGATGATAAAACAGTTGTTCAATTTGTTGTCGGGAAAATCACGGAATATTCCTACCCTCGGGATTTCAAATGCTATTTCGTGAAGAAAATAAGTCCCTCGACTTCGTCTCGGGACTACTCTTCCCTCAATAGCATTTAAAATCCCTCGGGATGTAATATTCCGTGCTATATACCCTCCACCGCCATTTAACAACAGTATAATAGGGACTTGTTATTCAGTTTACAGTAGTTGTATTCTTCCCATATTATGCTTTAAAATTAATGCATCTACTGTCTATTATATAAGCGTAACATCTTTGATAAGTACGTTGGAAACTTTTTTTGTAATTGTAAGTGGATGTTATTTATATGAACAGTTTGTATTCATGTTTTCATTATCAATTTCATTATTTTGTATTAATATTTACTGTGTATTTCTTACAATTATTTTAAAGAAATTCGAGTGCTGGTTCAGACAATGACGAGGACAAGGCATGGGCGAGGCGGGTCATCCAAAACAGGACTAGCGCCCTCATAGCCGGAATCCCTACAACGCCAGCCACCCCTAAATCATCAGCATCAGCAACTACAACAACAACATCAGTAGCATCAACCCCATCGGTAGCAACTAATACAAGAACGCCCGTGACAAGTACGTACAATTGTTAATTATTTATATATCATGTTATAACCGTAGACACATTCTCCTTGAATACAAACATGGGGAAAACTGAACGTGAGTACATTGAATGAAATTAAATGAGCAAAGAAAAGTGGGCTTAGCGGGAATCGTACCCAAGACCTGATGCTAGTTTTCGATTTTAGTGTTCGTGAAACATCCTACAGAAGTAAATTGATTATAAATCAAATAGGCAAAGACAAATCGCCGAATCAAACCCATTTTTAAACATAATTAATTCAACGCAATACTTTTGTTTCATGTATGCTATAATAGATACGCCATCAAGGGTGCAGTTTGAGGAAATGGTCCCGAAGAGGACGAAGCGAGATGAAATCCCGAAGATGCGACCGAAGACAGAGTACGATATCAAGAGAACGCCTTCACCGAGGTAATTATTATTTTTTTCTATATCGACAGAATGAAGATACTAGCAATTTCTTAGTTTGTCTGATTTCATTTAAAATCAGTTGCATGTATTAGCTTTTGTTTTGTTTTGCACAATATATAAATATGTTTGGATTGCTAGTCAGAAATGTTGCGTAAAATTGAATATTAATTATTTGATTGAATAACAAATTATATCTTTGACAATGATTTTCATTTTGATTTTTTACTCTCTAGGCCCAAGTCAGTCGCAGATACGAGACAAATGTACGCTAGCCCCAGCCCAGCCTCGTCTCCAGCCGTCGGCTTTACCAACCCCAACTCCAAGAAACAACAACTACTCAGATGGTGCCAGATTAATACACAGGGTTACCAGGTAAAAACAAAAGTTATAATAATTATGCGAAAACTTTGGTAAAAGGGGCGGTAAAATGCGCATTTCTGTGATCTGATATGACCATTGACATATGACTGAGTGATGTGTGAATATTCCACGTTAAATTAGTGATGTGTGAATATTCCACGTTAAATGATAAATTTTACGTTAGAGCATTCAATTACCATTTCGATGATTATCAACCGATTCACGTGTATCATTTTGTTTAATTATCTCTGCAGGGTGTAAATGTAACGAATTTCTCGTCCTCGTGGGCCGATGGTCTCGCTTTCTGTGCGCTGGTTCACAAGTTCTACCCAACTGCCTTCAACTTCAACTCACTCAGTGGAAGCAACCGGACTCACAACTTCAACCTAGCCTTCCAATCTGCCCAGTGAGTAGAAATTATATAGAATACAAAATCTGTCGTTTTATTCGTTATAATTTTGTGCTATCTTCATAATCATCATCTTCGCCGTCGTCATCATCATAGTGATCATAATCATTATGACCATAATCGTGATCATCATTATAATCATCATCTTCATAATTGGCAGCATCATCATTTATCATTATCATCATCATCATCATCATCATCTTTATCTTTATCTCTATCATCATCATCGTCGTGCAATTTAATTCATAATCATTATATTCATCATCATCTTCATCTTCATCTTCATCATCATAACCATCATCATGATTGATCATCATCATAATCATCATCATCTTAAACATCATCAACGGCATCGAAAAGATAACGATGAAAATTATTTCCATTGTTCTTTGAAAAACTGTTTGATATTGTAATGAGAATGGGGTTAAAGTTAGTCCAAGTTCGTCTTTTATTAATGTTTCGAAGAATCGTTCAACTTTTGTTCAGTGATGTTCAAAGTACTCCTGGATAACATTGTAAAAAGGTTCTTACATGAAGCATACAATGAACTATTGTGGTAAATTACTTAATTGAACACATTTTTATCATAATATTATCTATTTTCTTTGATTAATTTGCAGGAAATTTGCCAAAGTCGCACCACTCCTAGAAACCGCCGACATGATAGAAATGGGGGATAAGCCCGACTATAAATGCGTCTTCACATACATCACATCGCTATACGCAGGACTAAATAGGGAAACACGATAGAAAAACACACACAAAGTATGGACTATTTACCCATTGCCTATTGTATGGGAACCTGGTTGGCATGATATTAAAGTGATACCTGTAAAGTGTCAGATATTGCACAAAATGACATTTGAGACTTCAATCCTACATCAATATCATTGCAAAATACAATTGAAAGATTTGTGAAAGTTTGAAAGAAAACGAACACTGTTTACCTAGTGAAAAAAACGAATATTGAGTTCATATTTGATCACCGAATACTGATGGCCTGTCGTACATTTGTTGCAGTAATAATCATCCGTTTGAGATATCCGCACCCGTGTATGTTTACAGACGTAGTACAGAATTCATGGAATTTGCGCTCGCTCGGCTCAAAGTTCAATCGGGTCCGGAATGTTCCCACGCTCGCTGGCCGGACGTGTTCAGCTAGGACAATTGTACTTTTTATCAAAAGCGTTGATCAACGCTTTTCAAATAATGATTTTCAATGATAATTATCTTCATACTAAAGGGACATTTGAAAAAATCCAACCCTATTTTATTCTTCTCTTACCATAAACTAAACAACACGGTAGAAGAGAAACGAGGAAGCTCCAAGTAATTTTTGTGGATTTGGACACTTTACAGGTATGACTTTAACTCTAGGGAACTGAAACATGTTATATATAGGGAACAGGTTAACCCATTGCCTAAATGAGAACCTCGTAGGCCCTGTATTAACCCTAAAGGGAATTGCAAAATGATGTAAGGAACAGGTTAACCCACTGCCTACGGTAACCGTGTGGGCCCTGTATTAACACTATACCGGTATGTGGATTGCAATATACAGTAGAGAACAGGTTAAGGTGATGATCATATGTTATATGAAAAATAAAAGAAAAGAAAGGATTTACAATAATAGAAAAGACAGTGAAGTTCGCGTGTTTGTTCGTATCAAGTATGGGGATGATCGATGCGTTCTGAAATGATGACAGCGTTATGGTATGATGTCAACGATGACGACGATGATGACGAAGCGACGACGACGATGACGACGAAGATATGGGTGTGTAAGAAAAATAGTAATACAATAATGTAATATGTGCTAGTATTAATATGAAATGCATCGAAGTAAGTACTTTAAGTTGTATATAGGATCGTATTATTATGAAATGGTTAAGTTGAAAGTAATATTACGTTTGAAATTATGTCCAAGTGAGGAAGAAAATAATTGTTTATGTTTTTAAACGTTTGTTGAATTTTACATTCCGTTCGTTACATTACTGTGTGTTGCGCTGAACTGTAAGCTGTTGAACAGTGGTCAGAGAGTTGAATTATTAAAGTTACTTTCTGTATCATATCATGAAACAGCATTTGAGATTGAAATTGACCAATTTAGAAAGCAACCATGTTTTTTAATTGGCATTTTTATGAAATATGAATACTAACGATGTCCGAAATCTCCATGGAAAACAGATTTGTTCTTAAGAAATGTTTTAAAGTTCGATTTCATCCTGATCAGGATGTGGGTCATGTAGATTGTTATTTTATTTTGTATAGACTTTCATCTTCCAAAGTGCAATCTTGAGATATTTATGCATAATTATGTTACCACGTGATTTTAGGTGTAATTTCTGGTTATTCTAGCCCTTTTAATTTATTTCAACGTGTTTTTTTTTTAAAGAAAATTTCTGAAGAAGCATGATATATAAAGTTAACGTGTATCTTCCACCTGGTGCTACGTACATGTTTTGTGATTTATGTTTGTGTTTGTAGACATTTGCAATCAATTTTAATCTGCTTTTGTATCTGTTTTTCTTTTTATATTTATGGATCTTTTTAATCGTGGAACTATTGCTGCAAAACGCAGTTTTTTGTAACTTCAAATGTTTATGAGTTTTATATATCGATGTTCTTACAAGTCTTGTACTACACATTTATATGACATTACCATGAAGTGATACTTAATTAGATACCCTCTATTTGTTGCTGCATGTCTTCCCTTCTAGTTACAATTTGTTAAAACAATGTATACAAAATTATAATGTTTCGGTTTATCTTTTCATACACCCCTCCAACAAAAAAAAGCTAACAAAATAAGCATTTTATTTTCAAATATGCTGCAAAGTGTTTAAAGAAGTTCCTACCATTATTGTTCCATTATAATAATATCTGACAATATGCAGACAGAGCCGATCCGACTGGACTCCGATTTTGCAGTTGGAAGGCAGTCGGAAGCCAATCGGGCCCGATTCAACCTGTTGAATCGGCCGCGACTGAATCAGACCGACTGTGGCTTTAAAGCCCGGCGCAGACAGAGCCGACTCGACCCGATTCGACTGGTTTTCATTCGGATCGGCTTAGTTTTCAGTGCCTCGCGACACACATTTTGCCAGTCGAGAGACAGACGGATGTCAATTGGGACCGATTCAACACGATGAATCGGATCCGACTGACCGGGCCCAACTCTAGCCTGATTGTAACCCGTCGGATCGGGTAGAGTCGGTCGGCTCTGTCTGCAGAGGGCTTAAGTCGGGTCGGGTCGGATCGGGTCGAATCGGCTCTGTCTGGACCGGGCCTAAGTATACAGTTTGATTTTAACATATTGTTAGTAATAAACAATTTAGTACTTGTTTTACATTAATAGTTAATGGAATCATGAAAATAGATATCATATAACGCGTTTTAACCCAGGGTTACATTTGAACCCACCGTTGATAACTCGGGCCCATATCTCAAATCTCAAGAAGACTGCAAATTTGCGGCTTATATTACAATTGAAATATAAATTATATGATATTTAATGAAATAGACATATATATGATTCGAGTTATATATCCGTAGTAAACGATATTTATACTGAATGCTGCTGGACAGTAGTTATATTTTAGTTACATTTTCCGTCATATTAAAACGCGATTTGTGATTTAGTTTATCTCCCATTTTGACCAACATTATATCTGTTTATCAGTTTTTAGACCAACTTTTTGACCAACCTGTATTTGTTTATAGCCTACACTCGTAATGCTTTGTTGTGACTAGTGTTCAGACACTTTGAATTTATGTACCCCTAATGTAATGTGTTATGAACAGCTTGTAATATGTCTTTTTGAATAATTTACCATTGACTAAGTTAACCAGGTCAATGTTTTAATATTTCAAGTAAATTTACAATTGACTAACTTAATTTTGACTTGCTACTCCAGTCTATATTAGAACGTTTATTTTGACGAGTCATATTACTTTTGAATTGGTGTACCATTGACTATTATGGTTACCCATTTTACAATTTACTAGCAATGTTAGTCCAAATATAACTACGTCTTTTGTGAGTTAATTTAATTTCTTATTGAAAAAAAGACAATAAACTAACGTAGACTAACGTCACGTTGAACGTTATAACCTAAACAATTTTGAATGAATTTACCATTGACGTTTACTTCTTTACCATTATATAATATTAAACAAAAAAAAGAATATTGTTTCCAGTGTATATTCCTTTTAAACAGATTGACAATTTTATCATTGACAAACACTGGTAACCTTTTTATTCGCCAAATTATAACACTTCTTGTGACTTTATTGGATATACATGTATATGTAGAATAAAATGACAACCACTAACACCAGTAAACATTTTCATCATCACAACTCTATAACGCCCTTTTCAATGGGTGTATATTTCGAATGTAAAGCAAACTGATCATTATCCCTTTCATTTTATCTTCAAATTATAATGCATTTTGTGACTTGTGTCTATATATATTTATTTTGAATTCGATTTGCCATTAAAATAATATAAATATGGCCGACTTCAATGTGAAGATGAAACAAGAACTTGTCAGAACGAAATGCGTTATAGATTCTTTGGGGAAGAACATCTCGATGTTGCTACTTTAACATTTTAGTTAATTTGCTATAATTATAGGCTGTTATCCAGTTTGAATATCTGACATGAAAACTAATTATTATACTTTATTTTGTTATTTCTGTTTGACATTTTACACGTACAGTCACATGAAGTCATTGTTAATTTTCCGGAATAAATGAGAAATCTTATACAACTTTTCGAAAATGCAAATGATTATGGGCATTATTAAATAAATATGGATCAAATTTAATCACGAAATGCAAACTATATGTGTATGTAAATTAGTTATTAATAATTGCCCAAATCCTATATATAACGTGTATATAATAAGTGCATATACATCGCGTTTAGTAACATTAAACTGTTCATGCCTTTACTGATATTGTACAAGTAAATGTGTGTCGAACACTCGAACTTGTGTGCACGATTAAGTGCCTTCTATGCCTGAATAATGTTCTCATGATGTAATAAAAACTCTAAAAAGCTATCCATCCGAGTTTAGCATATTTTACATTATTTTCTTATAACGTGCATGTATGTATGTATGTGCGTGTGTGCGTGTGTGGGTTTGTAAGTATGTGAATATGAGTTCTTTTTGAACTCTTTATATGATAGTATGTATGTGAGTTGTATGTGCGTTGAAATGGAGGAGTCTGATATGAATTATGGGTAAGCTTCAAAAGATTTTACCACAAAATGTTCCTTTATTATCATAATTAGTGTACAATACAATGGTTTTGCTATATTTGTCGCATTGTAACGTCATTTGGAGATCTTGCAATCAATATTTATTAGATCGCATTTCTCTCTTACAAAAAATAGCAGTTCGCATAATTTGTAAAAAGCCCCTCTTAAGGCATCCTAGACCTTTCTTTTTAACTTTGAAACTTTACCTATTTGTCTTTTTTATGAAGTTAAATTGAATTGTGTTGTATGTATACTCTTTTATCATAACCTATTACCTATGACATTTAGTAATGTTTCAGTGCAGTAGTGATGTAAAACAGTATAATAATATAACTGCTTCAGAGTAATATACCGACGTAAACATTTTCAAATTCCGTATTTTTTATACAAAAGACCCTTATTGTGGAACAAACTTTCCAATCCTATCAAACAGTGTGTAACACTAATTACTTTGAAAAGGAAATTGAAATTGCAACAAATTTACAGATCCGTCTATATAAGGCTCTGAAAATTTAACTGCAAATTAAATTTAACTGCAAATTCAAATTTAACTGCAAATTTAACAAAAATAATTTGTTATTCTTTTAAAGTATCCTTTTACTACTTTTCCATTTAAAAGGGACCACCACGCAAAGAACAACACATGCTTACATGTGTGGGTACCGTTGTTTGATAGTAAATATATGTCCAACACTTTGCAAAGGGTCGTGTAATTCATAACCGATATACAATTAATCACCAACACTCAAGGTGAACCGAACATTGTTCAAAACAAGAGGGCATATTAAATAAAAGAAATAATTTGGGGCCGAGAAAAGATCCCTGAGGTACCCTGTGTGTAAGGAGTAATTCTGACGAGAGTGTTATTATTGATCGAAGTTACCAGTTGACTTCTTATTTTTCAAAGCAAAAAAGAACATCAGCTCTATCAACACAGGATAATTCAAAAGAATGATCATAGCATACAGGCATTTCTTCTAAAATAGGAATATATTCAATTGTACATATATTAGCAGTTACATTAGCAAAGTGTTTATTAAATTCATTAGCAATTTTATCATTATTACTATTCATATTATTGATAGAATATGTCGACTTATTAGGCAACAATAACTTTAAAGGGATAGTTGAGTTTTGGTAGAGAGGGCGCTAGACTCCTTTTTTGTTGTTGTGAGGTAATGAAAAACTGAGTGTAAAATTTGAAAGAGCATAATATTTAAATAATAAAATCATCTTTGTTTGATCAAAATCGGTTCAGAGAAGGCTGAAATATCCATAAATATAACAATTTGTAATAAAGCTGGGGCCCCAGGTTTATTAGAGAATTTTGATCCAGCCGTTAAAAAATAAAAATAAATGCTTCCTCTTTTCAAAAAGTTACAAAATAGGTATTTAAATAGTTGTTGGTTATTTCTCTATCTAATCACTATTTCAACAAAACATCACATGCACAATATTTTATTCAAAATGGTTGAAACCGATGAGTGTTTAGAGAGCGCCCTCTTACGTTTTAACGGCTCTTTTTGAATGATAACATGATATTTACTACGTCATTTGTAATTTTGTGTTCCTTTCTAGTTATAACTATTAGTTTGTAATCTAATGATGCAGGTTTTGATTACTAAAATTCAGTTACACCAAAACTGTACTCTCCTTACCAGAACTCAACTATCCCTTTAACATTTCACAAGAATTTGAACGACCTTGGCAGTCACGTATTTTATCAGAATAATATCGTTTCTTTGCTTAAAATTTCATTTGTAACCTTATTCCTCAACTTTCTATAACTTTTCCTATCATCTTCATTCTTAGTTTATTTTGCTTTTGTCGCCATTTTATCACGTTGTTTCATCAAATCAAAATAAAATAATGAAGCCATGTTTTTGTTTCACCCTTTTAGTCTTAATTGGCATATGTTTATCTACAACACGCATTACACATTATTTCCATTTATCAACAGCTTTTTTTAATAGTATGACTAGTTTCTACCTCTATCCAATTCTGTGATCAAGATTGACACCTCGTGATTTCCAGAAATATATTAGATTTGCATGATTGCATGTATTATTTAAATTCTGAACCTTCCAAGATAAAAAAAAACGAGTGATCACTGAAACCAATATCAATTACACCCCAAGAATGATGATGATGATTATTATTATGATGGTGATGATGATGATGATTAAGATGATGATGATGATGAATATGATATAAGATGATGATGATGATGATGATGATGACGATGATGACTTAGTAGAATATGCGTCGTTGATTGGCTAAACACGATCACATGACTGGGGTGTCAATTTGGTATGACACTGCTCCAGAGAGGTATGACACCCACCCGCGATTCAATCAACATTACAACAAATTTACACGTACACATACCGGTATGTACGGTACCGTATCGTACCGCTATACACCGTACCGTACGATAATCATTCTTCTCGCAGCCTCGCAGGCACAAAAATCAAACGAAAATCAGCGATTTCCAGTACAATTTGATCAGATAATTACCTGATTAACATAATCGAAGGAAACGATCAACACATATTTCCGATATAATGTAGAAATGCAGTGATCGGAACATGTTGAGATATTAGTGCGGAGAGAGGCAAATTACGTACGAAAATCGACTGTATTGTGCACAGGCTATGTACTGTGTGTTGTGTTGTGTTGCGTGATGTGTGTGTTTGTGCGAGTGAGTGAAAAACCCAACGTCCACGAAACGGATTATGATTTCAATTCGTTTTAGATGATAGTCAGATGATATAACAGTTGTTAAATTTGTTGTCGGGAAAATCATGGAATGTTCCAATCCTCGGGATTTTAAATGCTATTTCGTGAAGAAAATAAGTCCCTCGACTACGTCTCGGAACGTATAATCTTCCCTCAATAGCATTTACAACCCTCGGAGTTGAACATTCCGTGATATCACCTCCACCACCAGTTAACAACTGTATAATGACGGTGATGATGATGATGATGCTGCTGCTGCTGCTGATGATGATATAGAATACCCCCGGTCATAATTATGATACAGTCCGCACACATTGATTGCGACATCCCCTCCCTGGGGAGTATTTACTTTTTGTGAACCTTTTGATATATCACAAAACATATCATGAACAGTGTTATCACCGCGTTGATGGCGCCCAAGTGAAAGAAGACAACTGTATAGGACCCCGTCATGTCAAAGATGTAGCCTGTAGTAGGGTGAGAACAAGACGGACAAAAATAATTAGTCTAAAGAATTAATTGACAATATCCATAACAATCGCTAATGTGCATATTATGCAAATTAAACCTCTTTCCCCAGCCTCGATTTTGGGGAATTTAAGTATGTTGTAGTAGGTAAACAAATTGTTTTTGTGACCTGGGATTTAAATACTTCAGTGGGCATACGTCAGCGTAAAATGAGTGACCGTGTCAAGCCAAACAAGCCAAAAACCGAGACTACATTACGGCCAGTACCTAAACGCATGCAATATCTTTGTTTCCAACATCTAGACCCAAAACCCGACTGTACATAAGGCCGAAATCCATTATATTAAAATAACTGATATAATGATATTATAATAATCTAAGAACTGACATGATATTGAACTAAATCAGATGACGAATGATCGCAAACACAATATACAAATATTTACAATTTCTTCCTACCTGACATCATATCTCCCGCCACCATACTGAGGCTCATACAAAAGAGCATCAGGGCCATGCCACTGTTGAAGTTCTTCGGGTCAGAAAGCGCCATCTTGATGACCGTGTTGGGAAACGCATCGGAGCTGAAGATGAGAGCGGCTTGCAAGGCGGTGCTTAGTGCCACATACCAGTAGCTTGACCCTAGTTCGGAGGTGAAGAATACCAGCGTGGATAGCGTGCTATTGATGGCATAGTAGATTAAGATGTCCCCACCGTAGTGGTCGAAGACGAGGAAGACGACGCGGCCAGCGCCGCCGGCCACGCCCGCTATCGTTGATAGCAGGACGGCACGAGGTAATGGGATACCCAGTCACTCTGCGTGAGGGACCAGAAACAAAAACCACGCGTACAACACGTACGTGTAGAAGAACAAAGATGGCATCATCGCTATGTAAAGAGGTTCCGTGTAAAATAAAGTAGTTTTGAAATAAGCGCACATATCCGAGAGAATTCCAACTTCAAAAGGTTCGGCTTTTGTCGACCTCTGTCGCTTTTCTCTGTCAGCATCAGTTGCAACGCGTCCAATATCGCTGTAATCTACTAGAAGTATGCCTGTTTCAAAGTTTCGATTCGCTATTTCATCAGTACTTGGTAATTCTTCAGAAAGTCCTGGACCAGTGGCGATTGCTTCCACTGCATTGAGACTTGCGACATAGTTGCTTGCCCCGTCTTGAGTATATTGCTCCATGTCGACTGTGGTGGATGCGTCAAAGCCCGTCTTCGCTATCCCGTGTTCGTTGAACGCGTGGACATCGGCTCGTTTTTCGTAGTCTCTATCACGCTCCCCCCGGCACCTGTAGTACTCTGAACTACTTCTGGAGTCTCTTGACGACCTCTCGCGTTTCTCCACCGAGCTCCGAGACCGGATCGCAGCGCCACATACCGCGGAGTTCAGCGCCAGTCCACCCATGATGAGGAAGGCTCCGTGAAACCCGTACGCCTCCAGGGACCGTTCCACAATCAGCGGCATGACGAAGGCACCTGCTATGTAACCAAAGTGACTGCAGCTACTCCAGAAGACGTAATCATGCGTGAAGTACTCGTTGATGCCCACGATCAATGGATACGACGTTAGGCACATACCAAATCCTGTCGAAGAAAATACAAGATAGAACAAAAGGAGGATGTTTCGAACTGTATAATTGATTTACTCTATACTTAGATGGGTTGCATCTATAGACTGGCAGAGATACACCTAATCAAATCTTAAAGGGTACCACCAACCAAAGATAATATTCCATCAACAAGTTAAGACAAATATGTTTCCAAAAAAAGTTATATAATTGGAAAACGCATCAACATTCTAAAGCATGCGTTCATGCATGGGTCTGCGTGTACAAAGACTACCTTTGTCCAGAGCGAACGAATCGTCGGGATTCTATCGTCTCCAAACGTAAGCGTGAATAGAATTGGCGCACTCGCAAATGTTTGGCGCGTACGGAACCATGAAATAATAATGGTTCCGTAAATGGTGGTAATTAATTCCATTGTTTATGAATTACACAACCTTTGTAAAATGTTGGGTATCCAAATTCATTTGATTTCACAAAACGATACCAAAACATATAATTGGATTGTGTTGTTCTTTGCCTGGTGGTCCCCTTTAATCCCATGATCAGAAGCTTCACCAGATCATGGGCCCGTTTCAGAAAACTATTCCAATTGTTGTAACTGTCCAATTATGGTAACTACGTTGGCAACAGCCAATCAGCATCAAGCATTTTAACTGTTGTCATGGTAGTTACAATAATTGGACACATACAAAAATTGGAAAAGTTTTATGAAACAGGGCCCAGAATGATCAACATCAATAGTAATACGTTACCTACCCCTATATGGTATAGCCTTCCTCTAAACAGAAATAAGTTTTGTTCGTGCCAGTAGACACACACACACACACACACACATACATGGGGTGACCTCGCTATTCATAACACGCAAAAGGGGTCGACATTCATATAGGCATAAGGACCATTATACATAATGTTAGATGAGGGTCGCTATTCATAATTCACATTGAGTGTCACTACTCATAAGGACCCCTATTCATAATACGAATCAGGGTCGCTATTCATAAACATGATGAAGAGGCGTTATTCATAATTTATATTGGGGGTTACTACTTATATAAGGACCGCTATTCATCATACGAATTCAGGGCCGCTATTCATAATATAAGAAAGAAGTCACTATTCATAATCTAACAAAAAGGGTTGCTATTCATAATGTAAGAAGAGGGTCGCTATTTTAATATGAGAGGAAAGGGACGACATGGAGGAGGGTAGTTATTCATAAAATGATAACATTCACCCCTTACCCCTTATAAAATATATGACGTCTCAAATAAATGAGTTATAGGTGGCTCAAAAAACTTTCCAAACTTTATAATATGTTACTTGAGATTTGAAGTGAGACAATTATGTGCCCACATATATTTAGAATATATCTTTGTGTTCCAGATGAGGTAAAGGACGAATTCTACGAGGAACTTGAGGCGAAAGTCAAAGAGATTCCAGCTGCACAACACCTGTTTATGCTTGGGGATTTTAACGCCAGAGTAGGAGCCGACTGCAAGTGGCCCCGCAGCATTGGCCACTTCGGCATCGGCAAAATGAATGACAACGGACAAAGACTGCTGGAGCTATGTTCATACCATGATCTCTGTGTAACCAATACATTTTTTCCACCAAGCCTAGCCATAGGTTATCCTGGCGCCACCCCAGATCCCGCCACTGGCACCAGCTGGACCTCATCATCAACAAACGATATCATCTAAACTGTGTCCCTGTAACAAGAAGCTACCATAGTACTGACTGCGACACAGACCATTCTCTTGTTGGTTGCAAGGTGCGCCTACAGCCTGCAAGGAGACACCAATCCAAGCAGAAAAGACGGCCACGCATTGACACTGCACAGACTTCCATCCCAGACCTGCGTGAGCGCTTTGCTAATGCCATCGATGAAGCCCTTCTGGGCTGCCCGGAAAGCAGTGCTGAAGAAAGATGGAACTTTATCAGAAATGCCATCTACAAATCTGCCATTGATGTCTTCGGCTAGACTGAGAGACGAAACAAAGACTGGTATAAGGCAGGAATTGCTGTGCTTGAACCGGCCATCGCAACAAAGCGCGCAGCACTGCTCAACTACAAGAATACACCATCGGACACGACACTTGCTGCTCTCAGTAAGGCTAGGAGCAATGTCCAGCGGATCGCTAGACAGTGCGCCAACGAGTACTGGTGGGACATCTGCCAAAGCATTCAACTTTCTGCAGACTGCGGCAATACTCAAGCCATGTATGCTGGCTTGAATAGGGCCTTTGGCCCAAGCGTCAACAAGATTGCCCCCGAAGTCTACTACTGCCGAGATCATTACTGATCGCAGCAAACAGATGGAGAGATGGGCAGAGCACTACGAGGAGCTATATTCTCGGGAGAACTCAGACACAGCAGTAAGGAATACAAAATCCCTGCCTGTTATGGAAGAGTTGGATGTTCCACCAACCATGATAGAGCTCGCTAAGGCCATCGACAACCTATCCAGCTGCAAAGCTACAGGAAATGATGGCATACCACCAGAAGTCATCAAGGCTGGCAAAAACAGTGCTCTTCTAAGCCACCTACACAAACTCTTGCTTAAATGCTGGGAAGAAGGGACAGTGCCCCAGGACATGCGTGACGCCAGCATCATCACGCTATACAAGAACAAAGGTGACCGCAGCGACTGCAACAACATACAGTTGGCCATGAACGAAGACGCACGCACCTGATTTTATTTTTGGGTGCGTAACCCCCGGAATATATTACGGCTCAAAAGAACAGACATTAAATTATCAAAATTTGCTCTTAAACTCCTACAATTAAAATGAATGGTAGAAAAGCTGGAATGTTGTATATTTCCAGAGGAGCGCAACTCTTCTTCCGGGTATGGGATTTACATGAACCAAGATTATTATTTGGTGGGGATAAAATATCAGATACAGCAGACAAATTTTCTAGCGATGACATCAAATTAACATAATTTTCTCTCACAGGCATTTTCACCAAACACTCACATACAAACAAACACAAAGTGTAAAATCAAACAAGCAAAGAAACACAATCAAACATCAGCTAACTGATGTAGGGTTCGTTACTACAAAAATATACTGTAAAAATGGAGTTCCTCACAGGAGAAAGTAAAATACAAAGTTCTAGCAGTTTCATATTAACTATATAGTTATGAATTGCTGTATACAATTCATTGTTGTAAATGTGGTTGATTAGCAATTATGCACAATGATCTGATATTTGTTCTTTGTGTAGTGTAGCTTTGTTTATTTTATAGTGATTTACTTATGTAAATTTTGTACTTAACATTAATGTTCCAATTCATTCAAATTCGAATGTAACAATTGCTATATTGTATTGTTTATATTATGTATGTTTTGATGTTCAATGTACACTGATCCTTTCAGCACTGCTGCTGATCAGTTTAAAATGTATACCAAAATAAATAAATAAATAAATAAATAGGGATTTAAGATCATCGGTTGATCTGATGAGTTGTGTCGAGTTATTGTTCCCTTTCTCTGTTTGCAGGTCCATGATCATAGCCTCTTTTTTTCCGATCGTTTCAGCCATTGATTTGATTTTTTTGTCCACCGCATTCTCCACGAGATAAATGCGAGATCCACTCTTTAACAGGTTTTTGATGACTTCCTGGACAATCTGAGTATTGGATTTCTCTTTTGGTTGAGTTTGAGATCTGAGATCTGTCATTGTGACTGGTATAAAAGGTTATCTGGTTACAAAGGATATAAAATGATGAGGTCCAAATAGTGAGATATTATAACTTGAAGATGAGAAAATAATTATGTAGCAGCACGAAAGTGAATCCTTGGGACTAACAGGTTGGAGTAGTATATAGTCAATCCAGTGAGCAGATATTAAACAAGTTGTTAGAATTTCACCTTGACATCTCCATCAGTTTTCAAAATACTCCTGTAAGGCTCCTTGGTATAAATCACAGACTTAACATAATCAATAAACTAGATTGTCCTTGAAAGTTCAATAAAAATTGCAATTTATCAGCAGCAACTTTCTTGAGTCTCCTTACCAGTCAGTCACCAGTCAGTCACAAGTATGCACGCGGCGCAAAATAACTGCATACGACTTGAATACAAACGCGGTGCATTCTTACTGACATGGGTTTCGTAAATGGCGTAAAAGTGTAGTATTATCACTTTCATGCATTTTCTCGAATTTAAGTATACCTTTATATACTCAGCTATAATCAGTATTATGTGTTACCTGCCACTGCAAACAACGTACCAAGAACTGCTAGATTCGGAGAGTAGGGACTAAAGATGAGGGCAGCTCCCGCCACAATTCCTCCGGTCATACCGAGAACACGAGGACTCACCCGCGACATCAGACTTGGTACAATCATTGCTAAACAAAAAAGAAGAGTGAATAATAACAATTGTAGCAAAGAAAAAAGCAATCTTCATCTACATCGTCATATTCATATTCATCTTCATCTTCAACTTCATTTTCAACTTCAACTTCATCATCATCATCATCATCTCCATTCCCATCTCCTTCTTCTTCTTATCTTACCCGTATACAACATGAGTTTCCCAGAATTATGATATTATTTTGCCCGAATATGACATTATTTTACCCGAACATGAAATGAATTTGCCCGAATATGAAATGATTTAGCCCGAATATATGGATTTGCCTGCATGTGACGTGATTTGCACGAATTTCAAGCGCCCCTTTTTGTTTTTCCCGAATATGGCCGTTTTCAAACACGATGGGGGCTGAATGCAACCCCCATCAGCCCCCGCCTTCTACTCCTCTGTCTACCACACACCTGATATATAGATATATAGATATTTCGGTTTTTATTGAACACATAAAATAAACAAGACTGTAATAGTCCGAGGACTAAAGTGCCTTGCGTACAACACAAATATAAACATTCATGAATAAATATAATTACAACACAATACCAATATGACTTAACATCAAAAATACTCAATCTAACTTTACCTGGTAGGTACATGCAGAGGGATGGCAAGCCGCAGATGAACCCCATGACGGTGTAACTGGCATCGAACCTCTCCACCATCTCAGCGAGGAGAACACCGAACGATTTGCAGATGCCCGTATCGAGGAACAGCATGAAGGATGTACCGAAGAACATCACAAACCGCCACCTGGACGTGCTATTGGTCGTGTAGCCATGGTTACTACCCTCCCCATCCTCCTCCTCCTCCTCCTCCTCAGACATGGAGGAGCGATTCCTGGATACCAAGTTCCGGGTGTGGTCGTTTTTTGCACCGGCCATCTAGCTAGAATCATGCACTGGCCCTATGGCTTATAAAGTTGTTCAAAGCGATGATGCATGGTTTCCTCAAATTAAGACTAGAACTCGTTGGAGGATGAATTATTCTATGTTGCGTTCCACAAGATTCCAGTCTAACTGTCTAAGTGCCTCTTCTCTGTTACTGGCTAACTCGTAACTAAATGAGACAGACACATATCGGGCTCAGTAAATATACGTCCAGAGAGCTATGACATGTATGATGAATGATGTACTATGAAACTAAAACCGCCCTTAACATACATGTACGTGTTACAGCGCATCGGATATGCTCCGCTGCACACTGCGACGTTTGAAGCAGTTTTCTATTAAAAGTACACCTAAGTCTAAGACAAACAGTGAACCGATGTTACCAAGGTGAATGGAGCACTTTTATAATGGGTGTACATTTCACACCGCCGCACCATGGGCGTCAACAGCTTTTAAAAAGTGGGGGGACATTGCGAGGGAGCGAAGCGACCGAGGGGGGGGGGGGAGGGGGGGGGGGGAGGGCGTGGGAGGGGGGTGTCCCCCCTCCCACAGTAGGGAGCTTTTTCATTATTGGACCTAAAATTGTGCAAGATGGTGCATACCTAGGACCTAAGTCTAAGACAAACAGTGAACCGATGTTACCAAGGTGAATGGAGCACTTTTATAATGGGTGTACATTTCACACCGCCGCACCATGGGCGTCAACAGCTTTTAAAAAGTGGGGGGACATTGCGAGGGAGCGAAGCGACCGAGGGGGGGGGGGGGGGGGAGGGGGGGGGGAGGGCGTGGGAGGGGGGTGTCCCCCCTCCCACAGTAGGGAGCTTTTTCATTATTGGACCTAAAATTGTGCAAGATGGTGCATACCTAGGACCTAATTTTTGATTGATACGCAATTGTATATACATGTGATGAATTGACCTCCGTCACCACATAATCGACTGATCAGGAAATTTTAAAAAAAATTCATAACTAAAAAATAAACAAATATGAAATTTCCATTCACTCATCGCATGTTGTCACTGTCGACGACATTCTCCTCGTCAACCTCAATGTCAAAGGCAGGAGTAAAGAACGGAAACAATTATTATTTAAAAACAATTATTATTTAACACAATGTCCTACGCCTCGTTATTTATAAATTATATACAACTATTACAGATTGTTTTATTAAATACTCTTAAACATGTTGACGTGGCCATGGGGGTATGGCATCGTCATTACCATAAAGCGAATCAACCGAGAGGGGTAAGGGTGCTTTTGCAATGTTTTATTTTGAATTATGCAATCTGGTGCATACTTAGGAAGGACATTTGACTTGACATGAAGTAAAATTTGAGGGTTTTTTTGGGGGGGAGGGGGGAGGGGGGGGGGGGGAGGGGGGGAGGGGGGGGCAAGAGCCCCCCAAGCCCCCCCCCCCCCCACCAATACGCCAGTGAGCTATAGCGTTCGCGGCCGCAGCAGCTTATCTACATCCATTCGGACCATGGTTTGTATACCCAAGGAAATGGGAGCTATTCCCTGGTATACTGACACTTGCCTACATAAAGATACATTGTGTTACGTCCATGTCACAAGTACAGACCATTTAGTGCAGGTGCCGGGGCAATATAACGGTTCCACCGCCATTATTGTGAGATGTATCGTGCAGACATTCGAGATTCCAGATTGATTTCATAGTACAAGCTATATAATCATACATACATTATGTAATACATATGAAAAAGTGGGGGGGACAAATGACATTATATCCCCCCACTTTCAAAAGTGGGGGGACATGTCCCCCCTGTCCCCCGCCTGTTGACGCATGCGCCGCACAGTAGGCCAGGTGTGAGCAAAAGTGAGCAAAAATAGCGACCGGTCATGGAAATGAAATTGCTTTTTTGTTCATGTTTTAAGCGAAGATTACAACCTGTAGAATATCTCCGAGCTATATTTCTTCTCGATGTTTTTTTTTTCAGTGGGTCATTTGTCTTCACAAAGTCCGGAAATGTTGATTTTAGGAAACACATTATGTTAAATGCAATATTGCGTTTTTCACGATTTTTGCCAAACGGCTTGCTTAATCCACTTAAAATTTGAAACGCCAGTTTTACAATAGTTATTCTAAGTAATCATACATTTAAAAGCCAACTATTAGTCATGTCGGAATTTATGTTAAGTAGAAACAAAAGAATAATTGGAGAAAATCGCCTTTTTTCATGCGCAAAAAATGGTCAACACTGCTGTCGATTGCTGCGCTAAGATATCATGATTGCCTTCCTTATAATGTATGCTTTACTTTGAAACCAATTTTGTCTGCAACGTTTTGCAAATTTTTGAGTAAGAACAAATTTTCCAAACCCATGTTCGCCTTTTTTGGGGCGTAAATCGCCCTTTTTTGCCTTTGATTCGAATTTGTTATGGTGCCCATTACTTACTTGGCTTACTGAAACTCATTATATATTGAACTAAAAACATTTGCCCGAATTCTCATCATTGGCACAAAATTAATTTAGTCTGGACTAAAAAAAAAGACAAAACTACCTGTAACCAGTTAAAACAGTTTGCACCTGCATACCCATTGATTGTTGCCTATCGCCACCTGATATATGCTTATTGTTTCCATTAATGGACAGTCAATACCTCTAGTTCTGCTTAGGAATTCGGACAAAGGGCTGCTTGCCATTTTTGTAATAGCATAACCGGTCACCAGTAATACAATGTCCTGGATGATCCAGGACACAATCTGGCTGATGACCGACTATACTATGACTTAAATTGCAAGCGGCCCATTGTCATGATGCCTATAAGCAGAATTAAAGGATTGACTGGATGATGAAATGAAACAATTAGAATATCTCCGTGGCGAATAGCATCAATCAATGTGTCCACAGGTGCAAAGCGGGTTAACTGGTTATTGGTAGTCTATGTATGTTTAGGCCAGACTAAAGTTCAGCCACTGACATGACTGATGAGAATTCGGGCCGTAATTGTCATTATGAAAATGTGTAGTCTTTAAAACGGCAATGTTAAACGCACCACTGATTTAAATCTGATAAAACATTTAGATTTTTGTTTAAAAAGTATATTACATACAATACAACTAGACAAAAGGATAGTTGGGCCCATTAATTTATAATTAATTTTGCACAGAAGCACCCCATAAGATTTCATGTAGTTAATAATTATGGAATAGTATTGAAGACCCAACTTCCAAGACCCAATGGGACATATCGATTCATACAATTGTAACCATGTGTATATGCCCTACCCGACGAAGATGTTTTTGAGCAAGAAATGTTGCCCTTATTTATATAGATTGCAAACACACAGACAAACACAGACACTCTATCACACTATCACACACACACACACACACACACACACACACACACACACACACACACACACACACACACACATACTTACCCGGGCATACTTGTGGGCACCCGACTTGTGGGGTACTTGTGCTACTACAGGCTGAAGGGGTGCTACTACAAACTGTTTTTTTTCCACAAAATCTTTGCAACGAAAAAAGGCAACCTTCTGAGTGCATGGGAGGGTAGGGGTATGTCTAGAAAAAAAAATTTCCTCAAGTATAATTTATGGGGCACAGTCACAAGATTTTGTCACATAACTCTCTGAAGCTAAATACGCCGATTTAAGGCTATTCCTTAGTGGGGTCCATGATTTATTCCCCACAAGGAAAAAATACCCCACAAGTATATAATTGTACCCACACGAGACCCCACAAGAATGCCGGGGTGAACACACACACACACACACACACACACACACACACACACACACACACACACACACACACACACACACACGCACACACGCACACACGCACACACGCACACACGCACACACGCACACACGCACACACACACACACACACACACACACACACACACACACACACACGCACACACGCACACACGCACACACGCACACACACACACACACGCACACACGCACACACGCACACACGCACACACACGCACGCACGCACACACGCACACACACGCACACACGCACACACACACACACACACACGCACACACACACACACACACACCCAACTCGACATACATCCAGCAATATGACTGATTACAGCGAATATAAAAAAAGTGAATTTTGCAACAAAACCACACCAACACAATCAAAACAATTTAACTGTCCACTTGCGTATTAATAAGAACACAATGCATTAGACTTTTGGAGTAAGTTACTATCACAAGTGCCACGAGAATGTTTAATGTTGTATTGAATACATCAATCAAAAGTTCACTATTAAAGGGATCTAGCTAGATCACTGTCAAGATCCACACACTTACATAGTACTCTATAGCGGTTCTCATTGAACTCATTGTAATCCTAGTACCAGTAAACTAACATGGAGCAGGTTGCTATTTCGTAATGAAGATATTATAATAATGACGTGTTTGCATTTTAAATTTTCTATAGGGAGAATTATAACTGTGTACAAAGTAAGCGCAGTGATTTCGCAAATACCACTTTTCGTTTCCGCTCATTTATCTTTCCTGCGATATGTATTTACCGTGGAATTTCCACACATCACTATAAAGTGGACATACGGTATAAGATCACAAAAGTGAACATTTTATCAACCATTCATCAGACTTTGTACATGTCAACAAAGTTAATAAATCCCTTCAAATGGATCTATATAACATCGTCAACATTTGCATAACTTATTTGGCACTCTGCCGGTTCGCACATAACTAATTGCATTCATATAGAAGCATGTAACTGTTACAGCTTTCGGTTTTAAAATGTATCTTCAGTTGCTTAGATTGATAATTATCTAGTGGATATGAATTACTGTATAACAAGTCAGTGCATGGGTTGGCGAATATCACTTTGCAGTTTCGCTCATTACTTAACTTGGTCATATGACATTCATTTACCATTGAATTTTCACACCTCACTGAGTGGACATAATTGATCACAGAAATGCACATTTTACCATCCCTTCAGTTTTTGCAATGTCAACAAATAACTATATCCCTTTAAAGGAATCTAGTAACTTTGTTGACATGTGCACAAAGCGATGAAAGGTTGATACATGTATTACAATCATGTAAATACATGTATATTGTTGTTATCTGATATGTCCACAGGGTATATGAGAATTTTTCAAGTCAAATTGACGTTATATGGCCGAGTAATGAGCAAAAATGCAAAGTGATGTTCACAAACTCATTGCACTCACTTTGTACAAACGATTCTTGCGATCCCTTGATTATCTAACATCTGAACACTTCAATCGTAAATGTCTTGTTAACGAAAGGGAAATTTGAAAAACCGAAACCTGTCCCATGATTTCTTTGTTAATACGAATACAACATGGTATGAGGGAACCGCTAGAATTCCAATTGTCTTTTGAGGATTTGGACAATGTTGCTAAGCCCCTTTAAAGGGATAGTTGAGTGCTGGTATAGGGGGGCACTTCACAAAATATTGTTTGTGTGAGATAATGAAAATCTGACTGTCAAATTTGAAAGAACATACAATTATAATAACAGAATAAATTTTATTTGAACACAATCGGTTAAGATACGGCTGAAGTATCCATAAACATATATTTTAAAAAAAATATTCGCCAGTTGACTTTGATTTTGACTTTTTAGAAAAAATTGAAAAACTGCTTAAAGACAACTTTGAAAACAAAACTGAGTAGGTTTTTAAAAGGTTATTGATGATATCTCTATTGAATCATTATTTTAACAAAACATTAATTGCACAATTTTAAATGAAAATGGCTAAAACCAATTATTTTTTTATAGAGCGCCATCTTGAGTTGTAACTGCTCTTTTTTGAATGATAACGGGGGTTTTACTTAGGTAGTCGTTTGTAATTGTGTATACTTTTCGAGCATGGTGAAGTTTATTTTGAACTGTAATTGTGCAGGTTTTGGTTACTAAAATTAAGTTTGACCAATACTCAACTATTCCTTTAAAGACAATGGTGGAACATGATTCGATACGTAAGACAAATAACAAACTATAAGAACATAATGCATAATACTTGTTTGGAGTTATTACTGTCACAAGTGCGACGACAAATACTAAGAAGACAAAGACTACCGGTAACCAGTTAAACCATTGTGTACCTGCAGACCCATTGATTGTTTCTATTCGCCACAAGACATATTCTAATTGTTTTCTTTCATTAGCCAGCCAATACCTCTAGTTTGGCTCAGGAATGAGGACCAAAGGCTTGCCATTTCAGTAATAGTACATTCGGTCACCAGTAATACAACTTCCTGGATGATCCAGGACGCAATTTGGCTGATGACCGACTATACTATGACTTGAATGTCAAGCGGCCCATTGTCCTGATGTCCTTAAGCAGGACTCAAGGGATTGGCTGGATAATGAAAGGAGACAGGTGCAAAATTGTTTAACTGGTCTATGTCTTTTTAGGCCGGAGTAAAGTTAAGGCACTGATGAGAATTCGGGCCAAAGTCTATACATTATAGTAAAGCGTGAGTTATTTACAAATCAACATGATCAATTACAAGTTATACTTGAATATTGATTCTTTCTGTGTTTGCTTGTTTTGTTTTTTAAACCATAAAATATTGAAAAATAAAATTCAAATACAACGTTAAAGTAAAATAATCAATGACTCCGAAATGAAAATAATTCCCCTTCATCATGTTCATGCGCTCGCATTTCCGCTGCGCTGGGCAAAAATGTTTAGCCGCCTACTTTAAATTTTGTTTATAAACATTAAAATTGAACCATGTGCAAATTACATATCTTTTATGTGCAAATTATATATCTTTCATGTGCAAATTGCCAAATTATATATCTTTCATTTTATATTTTAACAATATTTTTTCATCTTTTTGCCTGTACAGCATGTTTTCTGCAACATTACAAACAACGATCAGTACTCATGTTTATATCTCTAAGCATTTGAAAATGATGCTATTGATAGTAATATTTACATTATATGGATGTTATTCACAAAAGAAAGCGATACAATAAGAATTATAATATAACACATTCTGGTCAATTTCGTAATTTGGCCGAACAAATTATTTTTGTTTGCATTCACTTTCGCCGATTCTCTCGTCGCAGGTATATTTTGAAGTTCAAATTTATTCCTTATATAGTATTTGAATTTGTAAAAAGGTTATTAAAAAAATGTTGTTTGCATCAAACAAAACGGGTTTCCTTGTCCAAAATTGTCATTTAGTTTCAAACGTTTGTGTTTCTTTAATCGCGATTTTGAATGATAACAGCGTATTTGCTAACGATTTAAATGCAACAAGTAAGATTATCACTCGTCTGAAGAGCTAAATCGAATACACTCAAATGCCAATCTTAATAATAATGCTAAGTCTTTAGCTGAATTTTGCGAATTTGAATGAGCAGATTATAATTTTGTTTATATACGAATAAAAAGTTTACGAAATTGGCCTGGAAACATACTAATTATACAATCAAACGAAAATTTGCCGAAATGCTTAATATTTACACTGTTATAATCACTTTAACCACATTTTATTTTTAATCTAACTTAAAAGTTCTCTTCTATTGAATGATATACACAAAACTGCATATAAAATAGAAAAATGAACATTAATCTGGGAATTAATGGATTGCAAGTACAATACATAAACAGAAATGGTTATTAATACATGTATGATAAGACATATTTTCAAAACACGTTGTACTGTATAGGCAAAATAACATTTTTTATATTTACATGTCTTACTTTGCGATATACAGGGTGGCCCCAAAAAACCGGAACGGGGCACTTTCCAAAATATAGTACCAACATGTTAATGTCCATCGGATAGGGTGTCTTTTCCTATAAAAAACGATACCAAGAACAGTAATTTTGGTCGTGTAGTTTTTGTTGCGCTGCGAGTGAGACCATGTCAGGTACCAATTTTGGTCAATTTGTACCTAGTCGGCGCCAGTTAATATCCATTCCCTGCCCGTAATACCATTGATCGACCATGCCTATTCTCTCGGCACACGGCTAAGTGCACACTAACAATGTAGCGCGTTACTCAACGCTATGAAAGGCGGTACGTGCGATGTATCAAGCACTGGCTTGTTAAAAATTGACAAAAAAGAGAACCTGACATGGTGTCACTCACAGCGCTCTAAAACAAAAACTACACGACCAAATTGACTGTTCTTGGTGTCGTTGTTCATTTGAAAAGAGACCCTATCCGATGAACTTAAACATGTCGGTACTTTATTTCGGGAAGTGCCCCGTTCCGTTTTTTGGAGGCCACCCTGTATATGTCTTAGATGTGACTTAAACATGGTGCTAAAACAAATCAAATACAGATGGGTAACAAAAGATAATTATATACTTCCGATTATACAAAGCGGTTTTGAAAGTGATCCCTTAACTTAATACAATTTTTCAAATGTGATACAGTATTTCAGACTTCAATCACTATATCAATATCATCGTAAGATTCTCCTGAGCAATGTATTGTTCTTTACAGAATAAGAACACTGTCTACCCTGTGAACAAGTGAAAATGGATGTCTCAGATTATATCACCTTTGCTCAATTAAATGTAACTATTTTACGACCAAGGTACAACAAGTTGGACTAGAAATATGAAGGCTCCAATTGTGAAAGTGACCGGGTCACTTTTAAATTAACAGTACGGTACTATTTTTAGAATGAAAATTATTTGTTTAATTGAAATAATTTTTGTCAAAGTAACCACACGTCTTTAAACAAATGGTTCTCTAATCACCTTCAATGGCATATACAATTCATGTCGAAGCAATTATATATAATTATATGCCCTTTTCCCTTTCAAGATATTAATTAACATCATTATCTGTTATCCCTTGTGAAATGAAATTAAAAGATTTTTTGGTCAATAATAATCAGTTCAATATTTACAATATAACTGTATAATACAGTGTGGGTCATTATAAACGAAACCGGACTTCATTACTTATAAATCTACATTTCTAAATATATATATTTCGATACTGGTATGGTATTAAAGCTTGGGAAATTGCCTTTAAAATTGTGTACAATAAACTTGTATCGCTTTACGCTTCATTAAACGCGACCTTATTATCCAAAGTCATGCAAAAACTACCCGTGTCCAAGTTTGCCGTTGTCTTATTCCATCATGAATTGATGCGTCTGTTTATTGTTTTTTTTCTCTTCAAAAACACAAGCTTTCAAAAATATCCTTTGGTGAATCAAAACAAAATACCAGATGGTTGCCAGTGTGTTTCATGTTTATCAAGGTGGAAGGGGATTCCCCACTGTCCTCCCATCAGCAACCCCTATTTGGAGGCAGGGGGCCCTGAATTGGACATGTAGGATGAAGTTATCTCCATTTCGAATTTCAAATTGACACCTTTATGGCTCTATACCCTTCCGCCAAATTTCGTTATATTTGGAGATAAAAGCCATTCAGCGAACAAAGAGGAGTCACATGAAGAAATGCGTAACGTTGTCATAGGGGCTACTGTCTCGTCTCCGAATATCGTTTGGTTTGGTTTAACCGAAAACCCAACTCATTGCCTAAAGATATGGCCCAGAATTAGGCCCAGAATCTGCCCGAATATAACCAGTCCGTATAGCTGACGAAAAAGGGGAATATTACTATATTACTGCAACCCTTTTCATTCCAACCAATATACGAACGCGGTGGTGAAGCGTCGTTAAACTTGTTTTTGTGGGGGGGGGGGGGGGGGGGGGACGATAATGACCGGGGGGGGGGGTGGCACACCTTATATATTTTCTTTATTTTATGAAGATTTTCCCCTAATCATTTGTGTTGATTTGTTCAAGCGAGTTCGAGTGGTGGGACCACGGGGGCAAGTGCCTCCGTTGCCCTATTAGCTACGCCACTGTACGAACGCGCGTCTGGTTGGTATTCGTAGTACTGACAACCTTCCACCGGGATTAAACTACTGGCCATTGTGGTGTTGTTGTTCAGCTGGCACACGCCATTCTTCCTGAAGTTGAAAGACTCACAACCACCGTCTTCCACCGCCACGCACGCTGCGGCGCAGCGAACTCTGGATTTCACTTCCAAACTCTTGATCACGTGGTTGGGTAGGCACTGACCAATCAGCGGCTCTCCATTCGCGTCCCTAGCGACGGAAAAGGAGCGCGACTTTCCTTGTGGTGCCGGTGTGGTTCCTAACGGGGAAACTAAAAGTAAAACAGAAATAATGATATCAAGTTTTCGTTTCGATAGGTTATTCGCAGTATGTATTACTTATACATAGCTTGCACATGCTTTTAATAGAGCTGGTGGACCCATGACATTTGTTTGTATTATTTTCATTACAAAACTCAGCTAACAATAGAAAAACAATTACATACTAGTATTTGAAAGTTAAATAAGATAATGTTTCCTCCTGCATTTATACACAATTTCCTAGCATCTGGATATTCCTTTATAGGCTGCGCTCGAGAACTTGTTTAGCATCGGCCTTCTATTATGTTTATGTATTTTAAGTACTCTTTTGTTTCACGGCCCTTCTGAAAACAGCTTGTAGCAGAAAGCGGGCATTTTATTATTGTATATACCGTGATTAAATAAAATAAACAAACAAACCAACAAACACGAAGCCTATGTCATGAACACAATTTCGTGAATATATGATTTTGAATTTGTATTTCATTAAAATAAGAATATGTTGAATTGATAAACAACAAATTTACTACAACGTACCGACTAGCAAACCTGCTGTAAAACTCGACATCAGAATGGCTACGAGAATTCCTCGCAAACGAAAAGAAAATCGAGTGACGAACATATTTCCCGCTTATAAGTTGGTCAAACTCTCCGACGAAGAGAAAGGTCTGAGCTCGATAACAGAAGATACCTCTTTACTCGTCCGTTCAGTAGGCTATCAGATTTAGATATGAAATGGAAGTTAAGCCTCATGGTCAATAGACGATCCAACGAGGCAAACGTAATAATCGATTTCATTAATAAAATTCCATACCCATCGTCAATCATCGATCGCAACCAGCATGACGATTAGTTTGGACTGAATGTTAATTGCTGCTTTTCCCATTTATCGATTAATGACGTAATTGTCCTGAAATGAACATTATCTGTAAAAAATGAAATGATTATGGCGGCATGCTGTAATCAAATGAAGGGGCGAACCCCAATATTAGAGGGCATATAGTGCCCCCTACAGCATGTGAACCTCAACTAACTGAAGACATTTCCTCATTAATATCCACTTTATGACCGTTTGTTAAAGGGATCTAGTAACTTCGTTGACAAGTGCATGTTAATCAACATGTGTATTGGTGTGATTTTATATTTCTATATAGAAAGTAATGTGTGCAAATCTTAATAAGGTAATTGGATGTTATTTGGCCGAGAAATGAGCGAAAATGCAAAGTGATATTCACTTACTCATTGCACTTACTTTGTACTCGGCTGAAAAGGTCTCGTTGATAATTTCATATCCGAACACTTCAATCGTAAATGTCCTTTGACCGAAAATGAAATTTGAGAAGCTGAAACCGGCCCCATGCTTTTATTGTTAATACGACCAAAACAAGGTATGAGGGAACCGCTAGAATTCCAGTGGGATTTTGAGGTTTCGACAATGTTCCTAAGTCCCTTTAATTACTATATGCCCTTTATAAGCACGAAAATTAATTGTCCTTAATTTATAATATACGAAATATCCTTGGCGGGACTAGCGCGGCTCGAACCGCCCCTGCACTACTGGACCACATGCACCCGTTGTAGGGCTTCACACCGAGGAGGCGCTTTAACGCGCACAACTGATATTGTCCGTCGACTTTGAACATTATTTTGTTGCCCCCTAGTTTGAAAACTCTCTGCACTTCACTTTAATAAACAAAAATATCGACCTTATTGGCCACGCACGATCACATTTCGATCGATGTATGCAAACATGGATAATGAATAGCAAAGCTAATTATAACTTGTTATAGAACGTTCCACCTCCTAACCAAAAGAGAATAATAATGGCAACATTACATCATTATGGCAAAGGTTATTGTATTATTTTGATTCATGACGCGTTTGGCCACCCATCCTCTTACATTACCAGCCATGTCAGCGGTTAATAACTGTAAAAAAAAAGTATTGATTCGAGCACCCATTCTTTCTTTTTAAATTAATTTTTGATTTCGGCACATTCGGGAGATGAATCACAGCGTATTTCGACGATAACTAAAGAAAAAAAAGCCGCTGCCACGCGACAAAAAAACAACAACTAACCCATCGCGAAAACATTGTGAAATCTAATAGTTATACAGAACAAAGCCCTGTACAGGGCCTGCACAAGAATGACAATGGTCGTATTCAATAATTATGTCCTTGGTTATTTTGATTCGAATGATGACCTTTTGTCTGCCAACCATACTCTTATTATCAGCTATGTCATGCAGCCGTAAAAAGGTAAAATATATAGTATTGATTCGAGCACCGATAGTCCTTCCTTTCAAATTGATGTTTGATTTCGTCACATTCTGGAGATGAAATCGCAGCCCATTTCGAAAACCGTTGCCACGCGATGGAAATGTATCCCCCAAACCACCACAGAAACACAAAGTGTGAAAACTAATATACAGACCAAGACCTGTACAGAGCCTGTCCAAGAATAACAATGGTCATATTGAATAACTCTGGCCTTGGTTCTTTTTATTCGAATGATGACCTCTTTTCCTATCAGTTAACGTTATCCGGTGATATGTGAAACGGGCTTAATATTCAAGATCTGGACGTAGCACAATATCCGCTGCAATTTTGTTTTATGTGTCGATTAAACACTTAAACTTATTAAAACAAAGGTGTTTAATGTTGCATGGTTGCCCCTGGATCATCCAAATAGTAGATTGTATTACCTGATTACAATAGTATAGGCCTACAGTACACATGCACCAACAATAACAACATTGTGTGTGTGTGTGTGTGTGTGTGTGTGTGTGTGTGTGTGTGTGTGTGTGTGTGTGTGTGTGTGTGTGTGTGTGTGTGTGTGTGTGTGTGTGTGTGTGTGCATGTGTGTGTTAATAAGGTTAATAAGGTTAATAATAAGGTTAATAAGGAAAAACAAATTATTTTTTTTGGATGGGATGTGATACTGAAATACCAGGAGAACCCACTTTTGGAAATTTAGTTCATGAAATAAAGATGTTAGGTGTGTATTATACACGTAATAAAATACGAAAGATGATTTGAATTATATAAAGAAGTATTAAGTAAGATAAAACGTTTATTAGGGTGGTGGAAGCAAACGGATTTAACAATGATGGGCAAAATTCAGTTATTAAAAACGTTTACACTTTCAAAATTAAATTTTGTTTCTGCTTTAATTTCGGTACCTCGGTGGGTTTATAAGGAAGTCGATAAACTCTCATTTGAATTTATTGTGGAATGGTAAGGATCGAATTAAGAGAATTTTTTAAAATCAGAATTATGAATTTGGAGGACTTAGAATGAATAATTTTGAATTTTTTGTAAAAACTCAGCGAATAATGTGGCTTAAACGTCTTTTGTATGGGGATAAGTATTCAGGATGGAAAGTTTATTTTGATAATTGCTGTAGATCAGTAGGAGGAAGGTTTGTGTTTTTATGTGACTATGATACTATATAAGATCGATTTAAAAGAAGTTCCGCCCTTCTATGTAGACATTTTGAAAGTTTGGCAAGATATAGAAAATTGTAGACACTTTGAAAATGAAAAAAAGTAATCCCATTGTTTTTAACAATAGACATGTGTGCTTAAGAAATAGAATGATTTTTGATAAAGATTTATTACAACGAGGTATAAGCAAGGTGTCTGACATAATGTTGAATGGTAGTTTGAGATCAGTTGCTCAACTTTTTAGGCTTGGGAATAAAAGGAGAAGGATTCATTATTAAAGATGGTAAAGCTATGAGTGACTTTATTCAAGTAGATATTCGAACATTTCAAATTAGATTAAAAGTTTCGGGATATATAGGAATGTTAATTGATTTAAAATCTAGGCATATGTATGAATATTTAGTTAAAATTTTTCAAAAGGAATATAATTTGTGTATTGGGGATGGACATACTAATTTTGAATATAGTAATGAAGAATTGAAGAATATATTTTAAGATTAAAGGGATCTAGTAACTTTGTTGACATGTGCAAAAAGTGATGAATGGTTGATGCAATGTATATTGTTGTTATCTCATATGTCCCACATGGTATTGTGTGAAAAAGTTCAAGTCAAATGGACATTGTATGGCCAAGTAATGAGCGAAAATGCAAAGTGATATTCAGTAATTCTCACTGCACTCACTTTGTACACGAAGAAATACTCCGCCCGGAGTTTTTCTTATCTGAATACTTCAATCATACATATCTTTGTAACGAAAGGGAAATTTGAAAAACCGAAACCTGTCCCATGATTTTATTGTTAATACGAATACAACAAGGTATAAGGGAACCGCTAGAATAAAAAATTATTTTGAGGATTTGGACAATGTTACTATATAAGTCCCTTTAAAGAGCGCAGTTTTTGGGGGTAAGTTGAGAGAATTTCAATATAAATTATTGCATAGGGCATTATATACAAAAGAACATTTATTTAGGTTTGGATTTGTTATTGATAATTGATGCTCTTTTTGTAAAAATGAGATTGAGACATATTCACATTTTTTTTTTGTAATGCTTATACGTACAAAGGTTTGGTTAGATATAATAGAATATTTTGATTTATTGAATTGGCAGGTAGATCGCATAGAGTTAAGTATTGTAACTCTATTATTTTTTTGTTAAAACATATTATTTACTCTTTTAGAATAAAAAGGTGTACTTCCTTCTGCACGGAAAGTACAGAAAATTATTTTGGATTATGAAGAAGAAGAAAAAAAGTGGCTATTAAAAAGGGTAAATTAAGAGTTCACTTACAAAAATGGGAACACCATAAAATACATGTAATATGATTAATTTTTATTTTGTTAGAATTATAGGGAATTAATTTTGTTAATTATTATTAAGGTTTTGGGTCTCTACTCTCTTTAGTTGAATGTGACAGCTTTCTATATTGTTAATTAATTACTCTTTAGGTTGAAATCAAAACGAGCAGATATACTGGAATGGGTGTCTGAGGTAATGAGTGTGACTGTGGTTTGATCGGTGGTTGGGTGGGATGTGTTTTTCTTGGGCTAAATGGGGGGGGGGGGGGGGGGGGGGGGGGGGGGGGGGAGGGGGGGGGGGGGGGGGGGGGGGGGGGGGCGTCTGGGGGGGGGGGGTGTGGGGGGAGGTGGGTGGGGCTGGGGGGGGTGGGTTATGTGGGTGTGTGGGGTGGGTGGGGGGGGGTGCGGGGGGGGGCGGGGGGGGGGGGGTGGGGAGGGGGGGGGGGGGGGGGGTTGGTAGGGGGGAGGGGGGGAGGGGGGGGGGGGGGGGGGGGGGGGGGTGGGGGGGGGGGGGGGGGGGGGGGGGGGGGGAGGGGGGGGGTGGATGGGATGGGGGGGGGGGGGGGGGGGGGGGTTAGGGGGGGGGCGGGGGAGGGCGAGGGGGGGGGGCGGGGGGGGTGGGAGGGGGGGGGGGGGGGGGGGGGGGTAGGAGGGGTGGGGGGGGGCGGGGGGGGGGGGGGGGGGGCGGGGGGGCGGCGGGTGAGGGGGGGTAGGTGCGGGGGGGTGAGGGGGGGGAGTGGGGGGGGGGTGGGCGGGAGGGGGGGGTGGGAGGGGGGGGGGGGGGGTAGGGTAGGGGGGGGGTTTGGGGAGGGGTGAGGGTGGGGGTGGGGTGGGGGGGGAGGGGGGGGGGGGGGGGGGGGGGGGGGGGGGGTGGGGGGGGGGGGGGGGGGGTGGGGGGGGGGTGGGTGGGGGGGGGGGGGGTGGGGGGGGGGGGGGGGGGGGAGGGGGGGGAGGTGGTGCGGGGGGGGGGGGGGGGGGGGGTGGGGGGGGGTGAACTCGAGGACAGAAGAGGTGAGGTGGTTTGGTAGAACTCTGATGTCTTGCAAATCTGGGGGGGTGGCCTGGAGGATTGAGCAGAAGATGCGAACCGGGTGGTGTGGGGGGGGGAATGGGGGTGGTGGTAGTGGGGGGGGGGGGTGGGGGGGGGGGGGGGTGAGGGGAAGGGGGGGGGGGGGGATAGGTATGTGGAGGGGGGGTGGGGGGGGCGGGGGGGAGGGTGGGTGTAGGGATAATTATTGTTGCGTGTGTGTTGGGTGTGTAGTGGTGTGGGGTTGGGGGTAAGGGTGGGGGGGGGTGGTTGTAGGTGTGGTGGGGGAGTAGGGTGGTGGATGGTGGGGCTGTGGGTGGGGGGGGGGTGGGGCGGGTGTGTGGGTGGGGGAGTGTGAAGGAAGTTGGGGGTGGGGGGGGAAGGGTGGAGGTGCGGGGGGGGGGTTAAGCTTAGTTGGGGGTTTGTGTGTGGGGTGTATTTTGTGGGGGGGTGTTGGGACGGGCGGGGGGGTGTTGGGGGGGGGGGGGGGAGGGGCGGGTGGGATAGGTGGTTGTGGGGTGGGTGTGGAGTGTGGGGGTAGGGTATTGTAGGGCGGGCGGTTAGGGGGGTGGGTAGTGGGAAGGGGGGGGGGGGGGGGGTCAGGTGGGTTGGGGGGGTGGGGAGTGGTCTAGGGGGGCTGGAGGTTGAGTAGGAGGGGGGGGGGGGAGGTGGTGGTTGGGGGGGGTGGGTGTGGTGTAGGTGGGGGGGTGGATGGGGGGGTGGGGGGGGTTGTGCTGGTTGTATATTCTGGGTGATGTGTGGTGTGGGTGTTGGGTTTTCGGGATTGGGGTAGAGTGTAGGGGGGGCGGATGGGGGGGGGGTGGGGAGGGGGGATGTGGGTAGGGACGTGGGGTGTGGCGTGTGTTGGTGAAGGGTGGGGTGGGGGTGGGTGGGAGTGGGGGGGGATGGGAGGGGTGGGGGGGTGGGGGGGGGGGGGTGGGGGGGGGGATGGTACGAAAGTGAGGAGAGGGCGTTGTGGGGAGGGGGGGGAAGGTGGGTGATGTGTGGTGGAGGGGGGGGGGGGGGGGGGGTGGGGTGGGGTGAAGGGGGGGGGGTGGTGAGGGGGGGGGGGGGGTGTGAGGGGGGGGGGGGTGGGGTTGGGGTGGGGGGGGTGTGGGGGGGGGGGGTGGGTGGGGTGAGGGTTGGCGGGGTGGGGGCGGTGGGGGTAGTCTTAGTCTAATCTGTGTGTGTGTGTGTGTTTAGGGGGGTGGTGTGGGGTGTGAATCTTGTACTTTGTTTTTTTGTGTGGGGGTGGTGTGTGAAGGTGACATGTGGTGATTGTTTGTGTGTGTGGTTGTGTTAGGGGGGTGTGGGGGGGTGGTGGATTGGTGGTAGGGGGGGTGGTGGGTGGGATGGGAGGAAGGGGTAAATAAGGGGGGGGGGGGGGGGGGGGGGGAGGGGGGGTAGCGGGGTGGGGGTGGGGGGGGGGGGGGGGGGTGGGGGTGTATTAGATGTGTGGGATGGGGGGGGGGGGGAATGTTGGGGGTGGGGGGGGGGGGGGGGGGGGAGGGGGGGTGGTGGTGGGGGGGGGGGGGGGTGGGGTGGGGATGAGGGGGGGGTTGTGTGTGTGGGTGGTGTGGTGTGTGTGTGATTGTGTTGTGGCGTGGGGTGTGGTGGGTAGCTGGTTTGGCCGGGGTGGGGTGGGGGAGGGGGGGAGTGGGAGGGGGGGGGGGGAGGGGGGGGGGGGGTGGGGTGGGGGCGGGGGGGGAGGGGGGGGGGGGGGGGGGGTGTGTGCGAAGGGGTGGGGGGGGGATGGGGTGGGGGGGGGGGGGGGGGGGGTAAGGAGCGTGTCGCATGGGGTGTGTGTGTGCGCTGCGTTATGGTGCGTGGTAGGTGTTATGTGTGGTGGTGTTGTGTTGTGTTATGGGTGTGGTGTTGGGGTGTGTGTTTAGGTAGTTTTGGTGTGAAGTGGTTCGGGAGGTGTGTTGTGGCGTGTGGAAGGGGGGTGTGGTGGTAGTGGGTGGGGTGGGATGGGGGGGGGGGGGGGAGTCGTCGAGGGTAGGGGGGTGGGGGGGGGTGCGGGGTTTTTCGATGGGAACTTAGTGTTCTTATTTTCTGGAATATATTATGTGTTTTGTTTTTATGTTGTATGGTTTTTTCTTGTATTTTGTGGGTGGTTCAGTTCGTTAGGGGGGTAATGGTGATGCTTAATTGTTGTGCGTTTAGTGTGGGGTTGGGGTGTGCTGCGGGTGTTAGTGGTGTCAAGTGCGGAATGATGGGGGTGGTGTGTGTGCGTGGTGTGGGGTTGGGGGGTGGTCTTAGCGGGGGGCGGGGGATGGAGGGGGGGGGGGGGGGAGGGGGGGGGGGGGGTGGGGTGTGGTGGGGTGGAGGGGGGGTGTTGTAATGGGTGGGTGGTGGGCGGGAGGGGGGGGGGGGGGGGGGGGAGGTGGGTGGTGGTGGGGGGGGTGGGGGTGGGGGGGAGGGGTGGGGGATGAGGGGGGGGGTTGGGCGGGGCGGTGGTAGTTTTGGTGTTGGCTGGTGTGTGTGTGTGTGAAGTAGAGGGTGTGTGTGTGGGGGGGTGTGTGGTGGTGGTGTGTGTGTGTGGTGGGGGGGCGGGGGTGTGGGATGTGTGATGTGTGGACGTGGGAGGGGGGGGGGGGGTGGGGTGGGGTGGCGGTGGGGTGGGGGGGGAGGTATGTTAGATGTTAGAGTGTGGGTGGGGGGGGGGGGTGGTGGGGTGTGTTGGGGGGGGGGGGGGGGGGGGTTGTGGGGGGGGGGTGGTTGGGTGGTGGGGCGGGGTGTGGGTGGGGGGGGGGGGGGGGGGAGGGGGGGGGGGGTAGGTGGGGGGGGGGGGGGGGGGGGGAGGGGAGGGGGGGTGGGGTGGGGGGGTGGGGGGGAGGTGGGGGGGGGGGGGGGGGGGAAGGGGGGTTGGGGTGGGGGGGTGGGGGGGGTGTGTGGATGATGTGGTAGGTGGGGGGGGAGGGGGGGGGGGGGGTTTGGGTGGGGGAGGGGGGGGGGTGGGGGGGGTGGGGGGGGGGGGAGGGGGGGGGGGGGGGAGGGGGGGGTGTGGGGGGGGGGTGGGAGGGGGGGGGGGGTGGGGGGGCGGGGTAGGGATAGGGAGGGGGGGGGGGGGGGTGGTGTGGAGGTTGGTTTGGGGAGTGTGGTATTGGGGGGGTGGGGGTGGGGGGGGGGGGGGCGGGCAGGTTGTGTGGGTGAAGAGGGGGGGTGTGTTGTGACTGGGGGTGTGAGGGGGGGGGGGGGGGGGTGGGAGGGGAGTGGGGGATGGGGGGGGGGGGGGGTGGGGGGGGGGGGGGGAGGGGGGGGGGGGGGTGGGGGGGGTGGGGTGGTGTGAGGGTAGGGTGTGGGAGGGGGGGGGGGGGGGGGGGGGGGGGGGGGGGGGGGTGGGGGGGGGTTCGGGGGGGGGGGGTGTTGGGGGGGGGGGGGGGTGGGGGTGGGGGTGGTCGGGGAGGAGGGGTGGTATCTTCTGTGGGGGTGTGTGTGTGGGGTTGGGGGTGGGGGAGGTGTGTGGGGGGGTGGGGGGGCGGTGGGGGGGTGTGATGGGATTGGGGGGGGAGTTGTGGTGGGGAGGGGGGGGGTGGGGGGGGGGGGGGGTGGGGGGGGGGGGGGTGGGGGGGGGGGGGCTGTGGGTCGGGCGGGTGTGGAGGGGGGGGGGGGGTGGGGGGGGGGGGTGGGGTGGGGGGGTGGGGGGGGGTGGGTGGGGGGGGGGGGTGGGGGTATGTGGCTGTGGCTGTGTGTGTGTGTGTTTGGTGGTGTGTATGTGGTGTGTGGGGTGTTAGTGGTGTGTGTGTGGTTGGAGTGTGAGGGGGGGTGTTGTGTGTGGTGTGGTGGGTGAGTGGTTGTTGTGTGTGGTGTGTGGTGTATGGTTTGGGTGTGGGGAGGTTGTGTGAGTGGGGGGGGGTGAAAGGGGGGGGAGGGGGGGGGGGGGGGGGGGGGGGGGGGGGGTGGGGGTGGGTCTGGGGGGGGGGGGGGAGCTTGGGGGGGGGGGGGGGGGGGGGGGTCGGGGGGGGCGGGATGGGGGGGGTAGGGTGTGTTCGTTGTATATGTGTGTTGGTGTAGGGTGTGTTGGTGTTGAAATAGTGATTTGTGTGGTGTAGCGTGTGTATGGTTGATGTTTTTGATGTCGTGTTGGTGGGGGGGTGTGTGTTGGTGGTGGGTAGGTAAGTGGGTGGGGGGGGGTTTGTTTTGGGATTGGGTGGATGGGGGATGGGGGGGGGGGGGGGGGGGGTGTGGGGGTGTGGTGGGGGGGGGGGGGGGGGGGGGGGAGGGGGGGGGTGGGTGGGTGTGTATGGGGTGAGGTGTGTGGGGGGGGGGGGGGGGTGGGGGGGGGTAGGTGTGGGGGGGGGGGGGGGGGGGGGGGGTGGGGGAGGGGGGGCGGTGAGGGGGGGGGTGGAGTTGGGGGGGGGGGGGGTGGGGCGGAGGGGGGGGGCGTGGGAGGTGGGGGGGGGTGGTGGGGGGGGGGGGCGGGGGGGGGTTGGTGGGGGTGGGTGCGGGGGAGGGGGGGGAGGGGGGGCGGTGGAGGGCGGAGGGGGGTGGGGGGGGACGGATTGGGCGGGGGGGGTGGGGGGGGGGAGTTGACGGGGGGGTAGATGGGGGTAGGCGTGATTTGTTGGGTTGGTGTGTGTGGGGGTGGGGGGGGGGGGGGGGGTGGGGGGGGTGTTATGGAGTGGCACGGGTGTGGGGGTGGTGGGGGGGTGGGGGGGGATCTGAAGGTGGATGGGAGGGGGGGTCTGCGGTAGGGGGGGGGCGGGTGATTGGGGGTGGTAGGGGCGGGGGGGGGGGGGGGGGGTGGGTTGGGGGGGTGAGCGGGTGGGGGGGGGGTGTGGGGGGGGGGGGGGTGTGTATTGGGTAGACGGGCGGATGAGGTGTGGCGGGTGGGTGGTGGTGAAGGGGGGGGGGTGGGGTGTGAGGGTGGGGAATCGTGGGGGGGGGGGGTGGGGTTGGGGGAGGTGTGGGGTGGGAGGGGGGGGTAGGCGTAGCGTGGGGGGGGGGGGTGGTGGGAAGGGTGTGGAAGAAGGGTGAAGGGGGGGGGGGGCGGTGGGGGGGTGGAGGGGGGGGGATGGGGGGGGGGGGGGGGGGGTGTGTGTGGGTGTGTGTGGATTGTGTTGTGTATTTTGATGATATGTGGTGTAGCTAGTCCGAAGTGGTGGTAGTGGGTGTGTGTTGTGTGTGCTGTCTGGTGTGTGTTTATTAGTTATTTTGTGGTTTTGTGTAGTTGTTGTGGTATGGGAAGTGGTGTGGGTGGTGTGTGTGTGGTGTGGTGCCGGTGTGTGTGTGGGTTTGGTGGGGGTGTGACTGTGGGGGTGAGGGGGGGGGGTGACGTGGGGTGGGGTGGGGGGGCGGGGGGGTGAGGGGGGGGCCGGGGAGTGTGGGGTCGCGGAGGGGGGGGGGGGGGAGGGGGGACGGGGTTGGGGGAAGTCGGGTGGGGGTGATTGAGGGTGTCCGGTGGGTTGGGGTGGGGGTGGGGGGGGGGGGTATGTGGTGTTGGCGTGAAAGGATTGAGGGTGTGGTGTATGTGTGATATGTAGTGGATTGTGTGGCTGTGGTGGGGGGGGGGGGGGGGGGGGTGCGTGTGGTGTTTAAATCGGGGGTTGGTGGGGGGGTATTAATGGTATATAAACGTGTGTGTGTGTGTGGGGTGTTGTGTGTTGTGTGTATAAGTATTTGTGTGTGTGTTGGTGGTGTGCATTTGGTGTGCTGTGATCAATATGGTGTGTGTGTGAGGAATTGGAGGTATGCAGTTTTGTTGGCGGTGTGTTACGAGGCTTGTGGTGGTTGGGCTTTATATTGGGGTGTGTGGTGTGGGGGGGCCAGTGGTGTGGGTGTTGGTGGTAGTGGGGTTGGGTGGTGGGTGGGTGTGTGTGTGTGTGGGGTTGGTGTGGGGAGGCAGAGGGGTGAATGGGTGTGAAGGTGGTGTGGGGGGGGGTAGTGGGGTGTGTGGGTGGGTGGATTGCGGTGTGATGTGTGGTTGGGTTGGGTATGGGGGGGTGGGGGGGGGGAAGGAGGGGGGGTGGGGGTGGGAGGGTGGGTTGGGGGCAGGATGGTGGGGGTGGGTGGGGTTGGGGGGGGGGGGGGGCTGGGGGGGGAGAAAGTTGGATGGGGGGGGGGGGGGGATTTGATCTGCCGGGGGAGGGGGGGGGTGAAGGGTGGTGGGCGGGGGGGGGGGGGGGGGGGGGGGGGGGGGGGGGGGGGGGGGGGGGGGGGGGGGGGGTGGACGGGTGGGGGGGGGGGGGGGTGGGGGGGGGGTGGTGAGGGGGGTAAGGGGGGGGGGGGGGGGGGGGTGGGAGGGGTGGGTGGGGGAGTTTGTATGGGGTCATGGGGGTGAGGGGGGGGAGGTGTAGGGGAAGGGGGGGGGGGGGGGGGGGGGGGGGGGGGGGGGGGTAGGGGGGTGGTGTTGTGGGTTGGGGGGGGGGGGTGGATAAGTGTGTGTGAAGCGGAAGATGTGTGGGGGGGTGGTTGTGTAGATTGTGTGTGTGTGTTGTAGATAAGGTGCGTATGCAAGGTTGTGTGCGTTTGTGTGTGGTGTGGTGGTGTTGGTGTAGGGTGGTGGTGTTATTGTGTGTGTTGGGGGAGCTGTTTTGGGGGTTGGTAAGTTGGTTGTATGGGGTGGGGATCAAGTGATTGTGTAGTTGTGGTGGTGTGTGGGTGTGTGTGTGTGAGGGTGGGTGGGGGGGGGTGAGGCGGAAGATTTGTAGGGGGGGGGGGGGGGGGTGGTTAGGGGGGGTGGTGGGGGTGTGAAGGGCGGGGTGGGGGGGTGGTTGGAGGGGGGTAGTGAAGGGGGGTGGTGGCACGGGGGGGGAGGGGGGGATGCGAGGGGGGTTGGGAGGGGGGGGGTAGGAGGGGTGGGGAGTTGGGATGTGTTGCTCGTGTGTTGTTTATTGTGGGTAGGTATTTGTGTGTGTATGTGAGTGGTGAAGTATGTGTTTGTGTGTGGTGTTGATATGTGGTGTCTTTGGGGTGTGTGTGTGGTTGTCAGGGTGGAAAAGTTGGTGGTGTGGTTGTCGTTGTTTGGGTGTGGGGGCGGGTGGTGGGGTGGCGTGTGGTTGGGGTTTGGGGATTGGGGGGGTGGGGGGTGGGGGAGGGGGGGGGGGGGTAAAGAGCATGTTTTAGTTCCTTTTATCTTTAGTTATATAACCCTCCATTATGTTATTCCATGAAGTCAGGAAATTGAATATACAGTTGATTTGTATTTGTTTATGTATGTAACAATAACCATTTCTATTTTCGTTCATTATAATTGTATATGTATATTTTGTTTAGTATGTATATTCAAATGTAAATGTTATATTGGAGGAATAAAAATCACTTAAAAAAGTGTGGTATTGTCGTTTGTGTTTGTATATTGATCTTTAAATGAGGAGATGACTTAATCATGCTTTCTTAAATTTTAGTAATATAAAATTTCCTTCCAATTATTATTTTGCGTGGGAAATTGCAAAAGCTCCCTACCGTGGGAGGGGGTATCCCCCCCTCCCCATATCCCTCCCCCTCGGGCTTGGTCGCTCCACTCCCTCGCATCCATCCCCCCCGCTTCTCAAAAATAGATCTACGCCACTGCCGTCATGCGTCCAAAGAGTCGGTTAAACCAATTTAAAAAACGGTGGCATCTAGCTTGTTGACTTAGACCCCGTTTACAGTGCAGGGCGGGCCGAGACCGCGTCTCGGCCCTGCTTAAATTGCGGTACTCGGCCCCCCAATTTTGGTGCGTTTACAGTGGCGGGTCTCGGCCCTCGCGGCCCCGGCCGCCCTTTCAATATCTTGTCGTAGTGGCTCTGCATGTAAACAAACCATTATTTTGGAGGCACGCCGGGGTCACAGAACAAAGGCACGTTATTTGCAATGAATTGTTTTCCCAATTTGGATACCCGCATTTTGCCCTGCGTGCGTTTACAGTGAGAAAAGCGGGGCCGAGGACGCGTCTCGGCCGCGGCGAGACTACCTCCAGAGCGGGGCCAAATGCGCGGCCACTTTGTCCCGCATTTGGCCCTTTGAGCGTTTACAGTTATAACTCCCAGTGGATAGTTAAAAATCAAACACATAAATCGTCAATATCTTTTTAACGAAAGGAAATTCCGAGAAATAAAATGTTCCATGCTTCTATAGGTAATATAAATACACAACAATGTGAGAGAACCCCTAGAGTCTCAAGTATGTTTCTTGTTTTGTTTGGACAATGTTACTAGATCCATTTAAGAAAACGAGGAGACTAAAAGAGCGGCCACGTACACCTTCCCCATAAATTTACTTAGTCTTGCAACTACTTCCTCCGCCTTCCCCCGCGAGTGATACTCACAAACTTGTTTTTTTTTTCTTTTCATATCATTAGTTATTGCTGATTCATGAAACAATGACATGAATAGAAATATATCTAAGATATTTTCTATCATCGTCGTCAGTATTTTATTTATATTTAGTTATAGTGAGAAATCGATTGCATGTCAAGTTTACATTATCGCTCTAAGTTTCCAGGCGTGAAACATATGTTTGCGAAGATCAGCCGATCAGAAGTCCCTGCATATAAGTGCCTATATTTATATCTTTATATTATGGTATAATCTGATATCACATGTTGATTACGTTATGTTGTTTTTCGAGCACTGCGTGAATTACGATGAATAGCATGGCACTGGGTGAATTAGGTCCGGTTTGAAGTATCATTAGTAGTAAAAGAAAGAATGATTAACTATTGTTTAGAACAGTATATCTGGTAAAGAAGTCAAGTATTCCACGACAGTGTGTAATATTTTGAAACTCCTGCGAGATAATGATATATTTTCCTCTAAATGGACTCGATATGTACATACTGTTTTGCATGAATTAGGTATGTCAGATTTGTGGTATGAATATGAAAAAGTAAGTAGTTCATGGGTGAAATCAGCCCTTAAACTAAGATTAAGTGATACATATTCTCAAAATTGGCACAGTAAAATTAACGATAGTACATGTTGTTTAAATTACCGAATTTTTAAAGTAAGGTAATTATGGAACCATATTTGATATTAATGCCGCCCTCATTTGAGAATTGCTTTAGCAAAGCTCCGATGTGGAAATCACAGATTGCCTGTAGTAACTGGAAGATATAATGGAATTGAAAGAAAGGAATCGCATATGCGAGCTTTGTAACAATAATAAATTAGGGGGATGAATTTCATTATCTATTTGAATGTCCAGTACTAGATAATGAAAGAAAGACCCTTTATAAAGTCATACTATAGAGTGAGACCGAATGTAATGAAAATGAGTCCGTTATTTAATAGTGTAAATCATAGGGAATTAGCAAATGTATCAAAATTGTGTTGTATCATAATGGCACTCTATAAGAAATAGTTAAAGTCTGCAGCCACAACGCTGATTTGTAGTATGTATGATTATCCCTTCAAATTGACGAATAGTGGTAACTGGAAAGTATTATAGTCATTTATAATAGTTGATGCACACGTTTACTGCATGATCTGAACAAGTACCTTTGTGTATGTAAATAGTTGTTGCTCTTGTTTTTTTTTTTTCTCTACTGCATTGATATTTCAATATATGTTGTGCCATTCTCTTGATAGTAACATTTCCTTGGTCAATTCATAGCTTGCGATAGACCTTGTTTTCTTTCTTTTACTTCTTTATTATTATTATAATATTGCGATTGCGTTTTATTTTGTTGTCTTTGTTTGCTAAATATTCGTCTTCACACCATATTATAATGATTATTTAGCCCCCATAATTATGAAAGTTAGGTATATTACTATATTGATTCTGGAATAGTTCATTTTTACAAACTTACTTTAGGATATATTAATAGTTTCCTGCCTAACTTGTCAGTATCACTGTTCATTTATTTGGTCATCATTGCATAGCGGTTTCACTCTTAAAGTAATATCACCTTTTAGTAAAGGTAAAAGGGAATTAAAAATTGACAAGACCGAGTTTATCATCTCAATGATCTTCCACATTTTCGAAAGTTTATATTTTTGATCGATTTTAAATTTGCAATTAACTTACTTCCTGTTTGTTTTATGTTACATGTTAGTTTTCTTATATTTTGTGATATATGTTTTGAATATGTGTATATATATCTGTATATATTATTGTTATATTGTGCTAAATGTGATTTTTCTCAATACCCTACGGACAGGGTGACATGAGAAATAAAACATTGAACATTGAACATTGAACATTGAACCAGGAACATCCGAGATAACACGTATTACAAATAACAGGAAGGTGGTCAGGTTCCCTGGAAAGTGCAGGTTGAGTTCAAATAACACGGATAAATTCTATGAAATAACATAATCATACAATAATTGTTAGATCAAATAACAACGTTGGAAAACCCATGCAAAAAAAACGGTGAAAATAATATGTTGTTTTTATACCCGACAATGCCGAAATTCTCTATGTACATATTTTGTAAAAATTATTTTGAGTGAAATGTTGCAAAAGCTCCCTATTACAGAATATTTATGTTGACCTCCAACATGCCTAAATCTTCTGCGTTGGTCAACACACAGGTCAGAAATATGAAAAACCTACATCCGCCAGTTTTGAAAATCGGAAGCCAATTTGGGATTTGATGAACTACAGCTCGCGGGTTTATCTTGAAATCATAATTATTATTAATCAATCCAAGGAACACAAACGAATTAAGCCGTTTTGTTTCAACCGAGCAAATACATGATCAAAGGCAATTCGCTGTTGTCGTCATACTCGTGATGAACTATTATATCTCTGCAAACGGCTCGATACTCAAGTTAACTCGAATAATACTCGGCTACACTCGAACTCACTCGAAAGGCGCTCTTCATCATGTTCATCTTGTTGGAGACGGCGAGTTTATATGAGTTAATACGAATGCATTATGAGTTTATAGCGAGTAAACGCGAGTGCATCGCGAGTTATTACGAGTTATCACGAGTTAAGTGCGATTTGAAACGAGTTAGTCAAAATTTCAAAACATGTTTGAAAAACTTTCTGACCCACTTCGCGAGTTTAAGCAGAGTTCTGGCGAGTTTGCCGAGTTATGCCGAGATATCCCGAGTTGTCCAGAGTCAGGTTTCACACTTTGGCGAGTTATGCACGAATTATCGCGAGATATGGCGAGGGTCACTTTTTGTCGACTCGCCCTAACTCATTCGAGGAGCCTTCGTTCCTTGTTTGTACTCTGTTGTTCAAGATGTTGATCGTGGCTCACTCGGCATTACTAGCACCATTCGAGGGACTTAAACAGCAGTGTTGACAGTCTCTTGGGTGCCGCTGGTACAGTTGGTTGTTCCATGGCCCAGACAAAGTGATCTTGCAGATTACTATTGTCCCAGACAAATTTGCCAAATTGTATTTCCTGTGAAAGGGGGGCGTGGTCGTTTAAGTGCTGGTTTCTATGGTGATTCTTCATGTTGCCGACAATTTCAATGGTCATTTGCAAAAACTTCGGACAATTCCCTTCAAAATAAGGTATGTTATTTGCTTATTTGTTAGTTGCTTTAATCCAACCGGGTGGAGAATGATATCCCTTAAAAAAAATATAAATAAAGTGATCCCTGTAAAGTGTCAGATATTGCACAAAATTATAATTTGAGACTTCAATCCTATATCAATATCATTGTAAAATACAATTGAAAGATTTGTGAAAGTTTGAAAGAAAACGACCACTGTTTACCTAGTGAAAAAAAACGAATATTGAGTTCATATTATTATCACCGAATACTGATGGTCCTGCCGTAGATTTGTCGCAGTAATAATCGTCCCGTTTGACGATATCCGCACCCGTGTATACGGGCTACAGAATCTGCGCGTGCTCGGCTCAACAGTCGGGTACATCGATCGCGTGGCGCGCCGACCGGACGTGTTCAGCTACGGCAATTGTACTTTTGACCAAAAGCGTTGGGGCAACGCTTTTGAGATGATGATTATGTTCGTTATTCCGAAGGTTCGTTAGTCCGAAAAATAAAATCGGGTTCGCTATTCCGAAGGTTCGTTATTCCGAAGGTCCCGTTCGATTCGAGGGTTAGTTATTCGAAGGTTCGCTATTCCTAAAATGAAATCGGGTTCGTTAATCCGAAAATGAATTCGGGTTTGTTATAATGCTATAATTTCAAATAAAGAGATAAAACAAACTGAATACTTGATTGGTCTGGCCAAGGGAGGGAAAGAGGGAGGGGTATGCTTAATGCAGGCTGTAAATTAAATAAACAAAACACAAATTATAGTACTATAACAAACCTAAAACGAACCCTTCGGAATAACGAACCGATTTCGTTTTAGGAATAGCGAACCTTCGGAATAACGAACCCTCGGAATAACGAACCTTCGGAATAACGAACCTTCGGGAATAACGAACCTTCGGAATAACGAACCTTCGGAATAACTGAACCTTCGGAATAACGAACCCTTCGGAATAACGAGCTGTAACCGTTTCTAAGCGCACTGGTGGTCTGTCTAACTAAGAAAACTAGTAAACACGATAGCATAAAAAACAATACAACACCAAGTCAAAGTAACAAATAAGAAATAACAAATACATAATACTTAATTACTAACTGTGTGCGCCTCCAGAAAATTACAACTGCAATAAAAGATGAGCTTTGAGGAGGATTTTAAAATGATTCGATAGATGTGGCATTCTGAATATGGGGTGGGAGTTTGTTCACAAAAGGGTGGGGGCAATGGACGAGAAGGCTCGGTCACCATAACGAGTTTTTGTACGTGGGGCCATGAAGTAATTGCAGAGAGGAAGATGAACGGAGGGGTCTGGCAGAAGAGGAGGAACGAAGGGAGACTAGGTCTTGAAGATATATGGGGGCAAGATTATGTGTGATTTTATAAGTGAGAAGTAACATCTTGAAAGAAATGCGGGAATGGACCGGTAGCCAATGAAGAGAGCGGAGAACAGGGGATATATGGTCATGTTTCCTTCTAAGGGTGACCTAATCTAGCGGCTGAATTTTGGATACGTTGGAGGGGGGATATATGAGAAAGAGGGAGGAGCCGGCGAGGAGGAGTTGCAGTAGTCCAGATGAGAGGAGACGAAGGCGTGGACGAGTCGCTCAGCAGATAATGATCAAGCAGACGCCTGATCTTCCCTATTTTGAAAATACCCCAAGATGCAGATTTGCAGATGTTTGTGATATGGTGGTTTAAAGGGCATCAAGCGTGGGGATGGCTACATAGCGGGTCGCCATTTTGAACTGGCTAGTTTGTGCGCACCGCATGACACGGAGCTAACGTGCATTACGCACCGTGCGCAACGCGTATGCAAGATGGCGCCGCGCATCTCATTTGACGAATCTGAACTACCTTTAAGAGTTAAGTGTTTGTCCAAAGTAAAGCCAAGGTCTCTAACACATTCAACGTCCTTTATTACTCCATCCTGAGTGGTTAAACCTGCTAGAGAATCTGTACTCCTGAACTGTGACCAAAAAATGGATGAGCTCATATTTGTTATCGTTCAGACGGAGTTTGTTGGTAGTGGACCAGGCTTTGATGTCCCATGAGACATTCTCTCAGTGAGTTAACAGCAGCAACCCTATCGCCAGGTGACATAGTTATGTAATTCTGAGTGTCATCGGCGTACATAGAGTAGTTGACACCACGATGACAATTGATGATTCTTGCGAGAGGACTCGTATAGAGGAGAAAAAGCAGGGGGCCGGGCAACTGACCCTTGCGGAACTCCACAGCTGAGAGAACTAGGAGTTGAACAGTCCCATTGATTATCACCCTCTGTGTGCCGGTCTTGACGATATGACTTGATCCATTGGATGCAACAAGTACCTGTGATGGAATAGTCATTACTAAGTCGTTGTAGTAGCAAGGCGTGGTCGAGCTTGTCAAACGCTGCCGAATAGTCCAAAAGAAAGAACCTGATAGCTGGTATCACATTGCATATTCTTCTGTGCTTCTGTGCTATAAGCCTCAAAAAACATTTAAAGATCTCTCGGAATACACATAATATTGACATTCCTAAATGAGTATACGCTTTCGGAGGCTACCCCTGGAAAACTCCCCCCCCCCCCCCCCCCCCCTTACACTGACCAAGTAGAGGTCAGTGCCCCAATCCCGCAAGTTCTGTTTAGCAGCAGCTTCGCAAGCCGTCGAATCCAATGTATTTGATGACGGCTCCGTCAACTTACGCGGCGCGTACGGCCGCTCTGTACCCGCCGCGCCGGTTACGTACAGAGCGGCGCGGCATGTTAGTTGACGAGGTACGTGCTAGCGCCGCGCTCTCTCTACTGTGCACTAGTGCCATACGCGAAAACTTTTTCAGAAACTTATGGAGCAAGTACGTATAGCGGCAGGTTCTGTACAGCAGCTCCAGCACATACGTTGTTGCATCTCATTGTTATGTTGCTAGGGGGCGAAGTCCAAAATTTGTTTAACTCCATCAGATGTTGTGTTTTGTATCAAAATCGGTTCCTAGCGCGGATACTAAGACGTCATATACCTTTTTCGTCCAGTACGAATACATTGTTCTTTTACAAAAGAAAGCAGTTAGAATTTGTACAAATGTTTGTATTTAGCGCATATACAGATTTTCACTTATTTTGCGTAAAAATGAACGCAATCCGCGATATTGATGAGTGATATAAAACAACTAACTAATGTGCTTGATTTTGATAGGCAATATATTACCTAGGTGGGCTCAAAATTACTATTACCCTCAGCTGCGCTTCGGGTAATACTGTAGTTATTTCGAGCCCACCTCGGTAATAGATTGATATCACAAGAAGCCCATTCGTTGTTGTATATTACACGAATATATACGGTACACTCTCATTAATACGTACATGTCATAATATTCATTTGAATAACCCTAAAGGCCTAACATATTTGTAGCTCATAGTTTTAGCTCACCAGGGCCAGATATATGGAATAATTTTGCCTGAATTTATGAAACAAATAACCTTTTCAATATCTATTTTACAAGAAGGATAACTTATATTTGGAAAATAATATATATATATTTCAGTATCTATAATGTTATAATGACCATTGAACTTGCGCTTTTGTTATTAAATTATTTTGTATGATTTAATGACAATTTAACAAATATTAGTAATGCTTTTTTATGGTTTTCAAGGGCTAGCGTGTACGTAAATTATTTCCACTTGCACCCCATTCCCTTCTCCTTTCATTCTTTACTTTCTCTCTATCCCATATTTCATGGTTTGTATACATAATTCAAGCTTACATTAATTTTTATTTGGGGTGTCACGCCATCAAGCTTGTGGCTTATTGTGACTTCCCCATGCAACTCTCTTAATTTACTGTATACTATAGGTTTTCCCGCTCATTTCGCGATTGTGTCAATCGAATTGATAATAGGAGCCAAACGAATTCGCGCCGATTTGCGATCGCCGTACCAAAGCAGCTTTCGAATCGTAAATAGACGTTCAAAATCACGTAGGAGCAAATGAATTTGCAACAAGTGCATACCTTTTCATCAATGGTCATTCGAAATTATCGCGAAAGGCCGTTGACAGTTGGCTTGCACATTCGCGCAATTCGAATGCCCCATAATATGTAACTTCTGTGTCTATTCCACGAAAGCCTTGTGCGTATGCATGAATTCGCATGCACTTGATTCGGAATTTGAAGGACCGATACCAAGCGATTACGCGGACGCCAAAGCGCGCGAATTCGAATGACCCTAATGAATTCGAATTGAAAAAAGTTGCAAAATTGAGCGGGAAAACCTATATTATGGTGTATAATATTCTTTAACGCATTATTTTTATATAATTGTTTAATGCAAATAAGAGCACATTTGCGATATTTCTGTTTTGTATTATATGATGTTACACACTTGTTTTGTATTTATATTTTGTTACAAATCTTTGATGAACAGTTGCTAAAATAAATGAAAATGAATGAAATTCTACTCAAGAACTTTTATATATGTATTGGTGATTCATTTGATTTACAGCATGCCGCCATTATGATTTCATTTTTAAACAGGTTAATGTTCATATCGGGACGATTAAATTCATTAAATCGCTAAAGGGGGACAAGCAGCAATGACATTCTAGTCCCAAACTAATGGTCATGTTGTTGCGATCGATGATTGACGATGGGTAATATATGGAGATTTGATTAATGAAATCGATATTACGTTGGTTCGTCAATTGACCATGAAGACTAAAGTTCCATTTCATATCTACATCTGATAGCCTACTGAGCGGACCAGTAAAACGCTATGGCGGTATAATAGCTTCCGTACTGCGAGTTCTCTTGCCAGACGCCACTATGCAGTGCATCGTAGTGCATAGCGGATGATTGGTAGTAAGCTTGCTTCGCTGCACTGCTATTGGTCGAGCGTACGACGTATACGTGAGCTCGGCTGGCGGCGTCGCCGTCGGGCTGGGGTAAGTGGGGCTCAGGGATGACTCGATGGGGCTTAGCTCGGATACGTTTGTCTATCTTGTCGCGTATATTGTAATGGGCGAAACGAATAACGCTGAAGAAGTGTGGTATGTCTTTCAACTGGGCTGGCGCTTGTATTTCATATTTGGAGCACGATTAGGGACAGAAAAAATATCCAACGGGATATTCGAACCCAATCATTTGAATCATAGATAATCTAAATAAAACGGGAGCGACTTTGAAAAACCAAGTCAAGTTCAAGCTTTTTTGGTATAAGGGATTACAAAAATGTATGAGAGGAACCGCTGAAATTTAAGTGGGATTTGCATGATTTTGACAAAGTTACTAAGTCCCTTTTACATGATCAGACATATTATGTACTAATATGGCGTACCTATAGTGCCAATTAACTTAAACACGCAAAATTAGTTGCGTAAACCCACCCGCACACTATACTACGCGATCCATCTGTATCCGAACTGAAGATACATTGACTTGTGTATTCGAAGGGAGTACGAGTAGTGTAAAAGATTCTTAACATTAAATGGCTGCCCATACTTCACACTAACTGTCGGAGTTTCTATTACCTACCAAAAAATATGGGCCTTACCAGCATCCATATCACACTGAGTAGTGAGTTTAATGACGCACTCCAACTGCAACACCGCTCACACCTTGACTCTGTTTGCTTACTCAGGACGCACCTGAATATGGATTATAAACAGTGTTTTATTATCAGTCCTATTTATTGCCTAACTTATAACCAACAATCGAACACAACAGCTCACAATAATGCGTA
>JBAMJV010010209.1:0-17887 GCA_037951105.1 Echinarachnius parma | reverse complement strand
CCCGTATACCCAATATATGTGAGTACCCCCCCCCCCCCCCCCCCGGGGTATCAATTATAAAAAATAATTGTGATATTGCCCTCTAATTTCCGCATAACCGATTGACATATTGTAACCATGGTAACCAGACGGGTTAACTCGACACCCGGGTCTGTCCTGTCGATTTTCACCAGAACGCGGATCCAGGAGCCTCCATTCAATAACATTGAATTCAGCAATAGATGATTAAATATAGTACTCGACCACGTTCTCATTCTGTCTCTTAGAAACACGAATGTCCGACCATGGATGGGAAAGAACAGTTCTGACTTTCAATGAAGTCGTGAAATGACAACTGATATACAAATAATACACTGTCTAGAGTGCATTGTGTAAATGCATCGCACGCGAGGCCTCTGTTAGCTGTGCGTTGCGCACGAGGCGTAGCCGAGTGCGCAACGCACAGCTAACAGAGCCGAGAGCGCGATGCATTTACATGATGCACGATAATTGAGACCGTGTATTATTTGTTTTATAACACGAGCTCAACCACGGAATCGTTTATTTGCTGGATTTTTTTAAAAACAGACTTGCCATGCCACAATTAGTAACCCAGTCCTATCTACCCTCTAGAGTGTGAATATGGAATTTACAAAATTCACCATCCGACTACCTGCACTCGCTTCACTGAATGTGAAGCTCAGCAGATCAAACGCAGTCCACCAGAAATTGCCGAAAAAATTCCCCGTAAAATGAGAAATTATCAAAAGCATTTTATGCATTTCCATTCCAAAACTTACCAATATCAAACCACATACCATATAATTTACGAAACTGCTAAGATTGATTTACTACAATACCGATAATTTACAAAACGAAGCTTTTTCCATCTTTTTTAAAATCACTTTCGCAAGTTTGTCTCCGATAGAACTATGTAAACAAGCATTGTGACGTCATAGCCGTGCAAAAAGGTGTGCAATGAAAACGAGTAACGCACCCCGGTTGCACCCTGTTTTGCACGGTCGTGCATGTTTGTTGAAATTTAATGAATAGTCACGTGACAGGATTTAACCAATCACGTTACTGAATTTACCAGAGCCGTGTTATAACAAGAAACATTGCTGCAGCTCTGTAGGGTTTGGATGTCAGCGTGTTTTCGTAACATGGTGTCTTTCGTTGACATTATTCTTCCACAATCATCTATCTCAAGTCGTGAGTCGATGTATTCAGGAACTTCTGATTCACAGAGCAGTTCAACGTATGTTAATTTAAAACGTCCTAATTCCTTTTTAGGGACAACTCTACATGTGGGTGGATGTATATGTCTAAGATTGATGATAACCAGATTGTACGTTTCCAACGCTTTATATCCCAATTTACAATTATAATTTCGCTGTGTGTTATCACTGACATTGATCACCAATACCGATGTACTAATATTCGCCGAAGCAGAATAGTCATCATAATGCGCAGAGTTTACGTCACATACTGCAGTAGGATTGTAACGTTGGCAGATAGAAACGGGCGTTTCAAATCTTCCTTGTTTTAGAACGACCCAAGTCACATCAGAAAAATTGTCTGGGACATGACATGTTTGTGAAACTTGTCCACCAACTATCACTGGTACGTTGACATATCCATGCACACATGACAGAAACAGAAGACACAACATGGAATTGGGAGCTGCAAATCTCATCTTCCTGACAACACGTACTGTATCCATCTTGTAACTGTTACTGGCGAAAAGTTGCCCGTGTTTTACAAAACGAATATATAACACATATTTGCATACCAAGTGGTCTTGATAACTCCCTGCTATATTAAAGTGAGTGGCGTAGAGAGAGAGGGGGGGGGGGTCTCTTGGATTCGTGCCCCCCCCCCCCCCCCCCTCTTTGGAGCTTTAAAGCCAATTAACAGTTTTGGGAAAGTTACCGAAAGTTTCTTTATTGGCAAAACTAATTGATCAGTATTGTTGAAATAGTATAAACAGTGCTTGTGTGGAAAAATCCAAACCTTAGTATCGTTAAATGCAGAAATATCAGTTAAAACGTTTATGCAAGCCGCTGACATTGGGCCCAAATTCACCGCCAGTTCAGACCGTCTACGCTGGCCACATCTATACGCTCGTTCGCGTTCGAAACCACGTGACGCATGTGCCATAAACACGCAGCGCACGAGGGTGCCTATAAAAAGAAAACCCGTCGGCGATATCTATCAATGCATTGATAGTTTTCTAATTTTGCAAATATATAAATTTGTAGGCGGTTTCCTGGCCAAATTTGTATAATCCCAAATTAGTAAAAAATATATTCTTTCACATGGTTGGTATTACTAATAAGAGCGTACATTTAATTTTTTGTGTGTGGGGCGTTTCCCATTTCTGCCATTTAGCTGAAATCCCAAAGCTTCCGGTGGCTCTACCCCCTGGACCCCGCCCGGAGCGGCTCGCGCTTTTGCACTTGCAGGTTGGAGCCCCCTTTGGATAATACCTGGCTACGCTACTGAGAGTCTGGTGAATTCATGAACAAAATATATGATTACTCGATTGTTAATAGGCGGATGATATATTACTTGTGATATCAAGTATAGATGCAGTGGCGTATAGCGTAGTCGAACTTGTTTTGTCAAATTCTTTTTGTTGGGTGGGGGCTACTCCATATGTATTTTCCAAGGGTTTCCCCCTTGTGATTTTTTCCACTGCGGAGGTGAAACAAAAAGTATGTGGGGGCGAATACAAGTCCTTAAAAGGACGTTTTCAATGCTCTCCAGTGTAATGTCCGTCCTTACGTCAGCATCACCACTCTCCTTTCCCCACCCCCACCCCCTCCCCATCTCTCCCTCTTCATCCCGCCCTCTCTCGCTCTCGAATCTTTCCGGTAATCCCTCAGCCTAGCTTTAGCGTAATTCTGAATGAAATGAATGAAATGAATCTGTGAATCTTTTTTATGTTCCTGAGATGGTCCAGGTGGTGTCACCCTCTCGCTCGATATTTCTTACTTATGATTTATTCTCGATCATGATCTCCAATTGTGTCTTCTTGATTTAGCTTGGGACCGAACAAGTCGTATGTATGAAGAGCTTAATTCCAAAAGGCGCTAAATCCACTTGTGGATTTAGCGCCTTTTGGAACTAAGCTCTTGATATTATATTGATAGGCATACAAATAAAGGCTAACGCGAAATTAATTGATGACGTATATTCATTGCATATCCAGAGTTTTTAAATCCAAGATGAATTAAAATGGGGTCTCAAGACAGTAATAATGATTTCGTATGTAACACCACTGACATCAGATATGTTACTTGATTCCATGCAATGAGGCGGGTGTGGAGGTATAGATGGTAATGATGTGACTTTCTCCTTCAATTTCGACATAACCAACCAGACAAACAAATGCAAGACAAAATTGCCAGGTGAATACTTTCGTCCCTTGGCCACCCTACCGATCTCTGTTTTCCGGCAACAACGACTTCCCACCACAGTGGCGTAGCGGGGTCCGACTGATGGGGGGGGGGGGGGGGGGGGGCACGCAAATGATTGAGGGCCACGCCTAATTTATTTATCTTTTTTCACAGATTTCTCTTACTTTTATGTTCTTATCGTTTTTGCCCCCTCCCCCGTTCCCCCTGTAGCTACGACATTATACACAAACCTTCACATGACCGTATATGTTGGTGCGTTGGTATATCCGTATGTCAAGAATGATCATTTTAATAATTGCCCCCCAGATGCACAAACACCCATAAACGGAACCTAGCTAGAAACTGAAGGAAAAGCAGAACTACAACCGAAAATCACATAAAAAACGAATATTAACACATGTTCACACAGCTTTAGCCACCCTGCGATGAAAAACGGGCTGTTTTTTTTTTAAAGTTGTCTCGAGGCAAATTTGTAGTGTTCTTTAATGGTCTCGGCCCCCCAAACCAAGTAGTCTTGGTCTCGGCCTCGAGATCTGTTGACGGATCTCGGTCTCTGCTTCGAAAAAATCTCCCACCGACACCCCCCTCGAAAATGTTGGTCGACGAAATAGTCCCCTCCCCCACCCCTTGAAGAAATCTAGGGTACGCCACTGGTGTCGACGCCGAGGCCGGCCTCGAGTCCACCAACACTGATTATTATTATTATCATCATCATCATCTGTGTAGCTTGAAGACAGCGACCGACGACTCTTTGTGCAATAGGCGACAATTTGTGGTGTGAGGTTTTACGTGATTTCACAAATTGTCGCCGGGTATGGGGACACCGAGAGCAACACAAATTGTCGCCAACGACAATTCGTGCAGGAGGCGACAATTTGTGGCGTGAAATTTTGCACAAATTGTCGCCGACGACAATTTGTGCAGGTACGACAATTTGTGGTGCAACAGCCCCTTTCGTTTAGCTTGAGGGGCACTTACAAGAAAAATTACAATGTATTTAAAGATTGCCAAGCGTGGGGACGATGCCCTGCGTATCGACATTTTGAACTAAGCTAGTTTGTGCGCACTGCATTATACAACCATAGTACAACCAGTGTGTATTACGCACCGTACACAAAGCGTTCGCAAGATGGTGCCGCGCGTCCGATTTACGCAGAGCCGTATATAATGTCCGTATTATGGTTCTGGATTTACGAGTCCCAACTATATTTAAGAAAATGCATATATTGTCTACCCTATTTTGGCTAGCCCAAAATACAGAAATATAATAAATAAAAAAAATAATAATCAATGAAATAATATATAATTATAAAACGTGTGAGATCATTATTTGTTGTTATTGGAAGCTCTACAGATCAAAATATTAAAAACCCTAAGAATTGTTAATGCAGTCTGCCCCTCATGTGAATCTTTTTCTCTAAACCCCTTTTCCACAGTGTGAGCCGACCATGCAGGGATTCTCCAATGGGTACGATATAGTGAAAACGAACCATTAATTTGAACATGGCACAAATTAGTTTGGAGACGTGTGATTATTTATTGGTTTTGAAAGTTTGATGAGAAAATTGATCGAAACAACCAAAATGTAATTTGTCATTATTTTATTTCAATCCCTGCACTGTATAATGCGAATAGCAACACAGGCAACATAAACTATATCCTATCGTATCTCGCTATCAATCGAAGGACGGTGACTTAAACATGATATATTATCTAATTAATCTCTCTTTTAATATGGAGGCTGACATCGGCTTCATATTTACGTTGTCATTTTACAGAATGTTGTTTTCTTTCGTTAGTTACCTCAATACCTAGCTAATTCTCCCATCGCCCACACTCATTCTCCGCTGACGGGGTGATTGAAAACTATTTCTTCTGCTCAGGGGAGTGATCGAACCATTCACCCCTGAACAAAGTGTTATCCGCTTATCAGTCACTCCCCTCACTCTCTCACCCTCCCCCATATTTACCCAACCCCCTCTCTTTCCACTCCCACTTCCTTTCCCCTTTACCATGTTAACCTCTCATCCAAAACTACTTCCTATCTTGATACAATCTATTGTAAGTTGGGATTAATTGATAAGTCAGAAAATTAGCGCGTGTCAACTAATCAGATTTGCGCATCTAGCACACGTGATCTGACTAACGATTAATTGTAATGTATCTCTTTGTATCGATTACACTACTAGTGCATCTTATTAGTGTTATGTGCTATTTAAAAAAAAGGTTAACACTCTCTAACCTAATTCTTTTTTCTCTTTGTCTTGTTATCTTTTGATGTGCTAGCTTAAGGAGTGGTCACATTGGACACGAATCCCCACGAATAGACCCACGAATGCAGTACGAATTGGTACAAATCAATGGCAAGCCGTTTTTTAACATTTATTCCTATTTCTTGATATCAAGAATTCAATTCTTGATATCAAGAAATTGAATTCTTGATATCAAGAAATCTAATTCTTGATATCAAGAAATGCATTCTCGATATCAAGAAATGCATTATTGATATCAAGAAATACTTTTCGGTATTGGTAATACTTGATATCAAGAAATAAACTGATATCAATAATTCAATTATTGATATCAAGAAATAGGAATAGATGTTAAAACGGCTTGCCATAGATTTGTACCAATTCGTACTGCATTCGTGGGTCTATTCGTGGGGATTCGTGTTCAGTGTGACCACTCCTTTACATGTAGTTCCATTCCAAATCTTTTTTAGATAATCGGGCTAGTTAAGCAACACAAATTTTGCATAGTCGCTATGGGTAAGCATTTGTATCAACTAAGTTAACCCTACTCAGCAACTAAAAGGATTTCTTGTTGCATATTTAGTCTAAATCATGTTTCATATTTAGCCCACAATGATCTAAATTGACTTATAATAGAACTAAGCTAGTATGGTTTTATGGTGTTATGAATATGGGCCCTGATGTAATAAGGTGCTTTTCATTACATAAACAAATATGTACTTTCTTAAAGGTGGATTGTATGATTAAGGTAATGGATACTTTGAATAAATAATATGAACACCCTAGTTACAAATTATGTTTTTATTATTAATGTCCCATGAAATACAAAGGAATGGTTTGAATATTATGGGAATGAGTGTATTTTACAAGTTGTATGTAAAATAAAAAGAGCGCTCCTTTTGAATCTAGCTTATTGTGTTTGTTGTGTGTGTTTTTGTTTTTTTGGGGGGGGAGTTTAAAGGGAAGCAAAACGCTGGAATATTTGCTTACTGTTACTGATAAGTGCATAATTCCTGTCACGTCTAGTCGTTTGATTTGTATTGGGTATCACTAATAATGTAAATAAATCAACGTTTTTGAAACCACTATCAACTGGTTTGACTGACCGCTGGAAGCTGCCATGTTTTCCACCCTTATCGCATGAAACGTCATCTGAGCGCAACTAAGCGTGCACTAACAAAAGGCGGGATGTAACCGCTGCTGTTCAATCTGCTGTTATGTCAGTGGTTATGTAACCAGCTTTTGTTAGTGCAAATCAAATGACGTTTCATGAGGTACCATTTGAAAACATATCAATACCACTGTTGAGTCAAAACAGATGATAGTGGTTACAAAAAACATGAACAACATTGATTGTATTTCCAGTATTAGTGATACCCAAAAGGGAATAAGACTAAAATCGATAGGAATTATGAACTAATTAGTAACATTAAGCGAAAATGCCATTGTTTGGCTCCCCTTTAATGAGCATGTGAACACAATTGTGTTGAGAGTTTGTCTGTATACATGTGTATGAGATACTTGCAAGGGATGATGTGTGTAGTGTAAATGTACATGCATCAAATTATGACACAAGTTGTTGTACACATAAACTAACTTGTTAGTGCAAGTTTAGTTTTGCCTAAATGTGAGTAATTTTGGGGTGTTAACAGGCAAAACAAATAACACATGGAAAATCTTTTTGATGTGCATCATAATCTCTACTAAACTTTTATTTCAATAGTAAATCAATTTCGCCATACATGTAGGTTAACATTGCATTAGTTACAATACGCTTTTAATGTATTATTATGGTGATCAAATAAACAAGATTACCAAGATAATGGAGATTAATACATTATCATATGCAACGACCAAGAGCAAAAGTATCCATGCACTAGGAATCTAAAATCTAAATCTCGCATAAGCGATTGCGTTCCTGATAGGTTGTGAGTTGGGAGCCACGGTAGAGCATAAAAACCGATTGTCTACATTCGATATTATCATTTGACAAAGTATTGCAGCGGCATACGAAACGTCATGATCTTTTAGATTCCTAGTTTGACCATACATTGCGAGACAAACGAATATCACTAGCGATATTATTGCCGATACTATATCCGCAATGGATTATATATTTACTATTATTGATTGAACATACGGGCGCCCTGCCCTGAAATTGATACGTAGATATGAGCGTTGTAGCGAGAAGGTGGCTAGGTTCTACCGTAGGTTTGGCAACAGCTGTTGGGGCCGGTTGGGTCGGGGTAGTGTCGTGGCGACGTAGCGTACGCTGGTTCGGTTAGGCGGGCCGATCCAGTGTCCCGTTGATTGGTTGAGTGCCCGTGTGCATCGGCCAATCGGCGCGGTCCGTTGTTGACCTATCAGGAACGCAATCGCTTATGCGAGATTGTGAGTTGGGATCCACGGTAAAGCATAAAAACCGATTGTCTACATTCGATATTTCATTTGACAAAGTATTGCAGCGGCATACAAAACGTCATGATCTTTTAGATTCCTAGTTTGACCATACATTGCGAGACAAACGAATATCACTAGCGATATTATTTCCGAATTTATATATTATTTGTACAAAATAATGATCACATGTATAAACAGTAAACATACCGTAAAACTTCGCCTATAGGCGGTACTGGTTCAATAGGGTTGTCTCAACTTTACATGATTATGCTATCATGAATATTCATTAAGACCTGCTCGAAGATCGTTGACAAAGGGCTAGATACATATTCATTATACTAGATCCTTGTGGACGCGGCTGGGGCTGTTGATTAATACCTGCTAATACTGTGAGATAGTAGCGCCTATAGGCGAAGTTTTACGATATGTAATTTGATATATATTTTTGTCAAAATCTTTGTCTTATGAAAGCGCATTTTCAAATAGAGGCGACACAACTAAAACGGGTAGATGAAAGTTGCGAGCTAGGGAACAGAATTGCTTGATGGAAGATGTACTAAAGAGACAGGCACGGGCGTAGACATGTCATTGATACCCATTCAACTGGGGTGGGGATGATATATTTATTCATCCCCCCAGTTGAATAGGTATTACGTAACTCGCTACGCCCGTGGAGAGAGGGGAGGGGGAAGAATGAGGAGAGATCAAGAGGGAGAAGGATATTGATATAGAAAGGGGGAGAGAGAGATGTACAGTGCAGGACCGTCTGGTATAGTGCACCGGTGTAGGAGAGGGAGCTGTTTGGATTTAGTCGTAACGTAGGTGACTCTGATTATCTTGTTATTAAACATCTGGTGATGAGGGAAGACACTGCAACAATGATTTATCTAAAGCATATAATATATATATATATATACACACGATTGATAATACATTATTATAACAACATTTATATTGGAAATAATATCGCTAGTGATATTCGTTTTTCTCGCAATGTATGGTCAACATGGAATCTAAGAGATCACGACGTTTCGTATGCCGCTGCAATACTTTGTCAAGTGATATAAAGTAACGTAAAACACTCCTATTTATGCTCTCATGCGACTCCAAACCGCGTTATCTTGCATGAGCGAGTTGTTCCTAATTGGTCCATAACGGGCAAATTCTATTGGCCGGTGTACACGGGTGCTAAACCAATCAGCGAGGCGCTGGCTCGGCTTGCTTGCTAGGCGGGAACAATAGCGAGCTCGACAAATCAACGGACCGCTGGCTCGATACTGGCTGGAATCAACCGTTACGGGCCGGCTGGTCGGGGGTGTCATGGCGGCGTATTGTACGCATCCAAAATTCGGGTATATCCATCCCGTTGTCTCTATTGAAATTACTGGGATTGAGACGGATCTGTATAGCTTCTATTACCCTACGTGTGTACCAATGCCGTTCTTGGGAAAGGCAGCGAACCCCGTCCCAGTCTGACTGATGCTTGTTGTCCCAAGCACAGGGGCGTCGATCGGGGGGGGGGGGGGGATGGGGGGGATATATCCCCCCCCCCCCAATATTTGAGGTGGGGGGATGGCCTGTATTATCATCCCCCCCAATATTTGGGAGGGTAAAAAAAAAAAAAAAAAGTATACTGGCGCATGTAATTGTGGAAGAGGCTACTATCGTATGTCTTATGTTAGAAAGTCCTTACTCATTCCTCCATAAGCAAAAGAAGTGCGATCCGCCCTTTGGTTTTCTGCAAACTTGATTTCATTTATTGTGTTTATCTAGAAACAAGTTTATAAAACGTGAAATTGATGCCTTAGGTATGCTCCAGATTGCACAATTTCAAGCCCCAAAATGCAAAAGCTTCCTACCGTGGGAGGGGGACACCCCCCTCCCACACCCACCCCCCAGGCGCGGATCTACCCTAACCCTAACCCTAACCCTAACCCTAACCCCCCCCCCCCCCCCCCATTGGGCTGCCAAGTGAAAATGTGATGTGCATAGACAAACGCCATCATGGGTTTAAACGCCCCCTCCCCCTTGGGCTGCCAAGTGAAAAAAAAACTAAACTAATCAGGATCTTTGTTTATATACACTTGTGAAGGAAGTATAATGTAAATAAATCACTCGAAACGTGGTAGAGGCATTAAAGGGTACCACCACCCAAACATAATATTCTTATTAAAGAAAGGTAACATCTTTAGTATTCCATTCCATCAACAAGTTCACAAAAATATGTTTCCAGAAAAAGAAAAAAAAATTGGAAACGCATCACCATTCTAAAGCATGCGTTCATGCGGTCTGAATGCGAAGAATGCGATGCGTGCGGTGAATTGCGATGTGTGTGCAGAGCGAACGAATCGCTCGGGAATCTATTGTCTACAACGTACGCGTGAATAGCATTGGCGCACTCGCAAATGGTTGGCCCATATGGAACCAGGAAATAGCAGTGGTTCCGTAAGTGGTGGAAATTAATTGCTTTGTTTATGAATTACACAACCCTTTGCAAAATGTTGGGTATCTATTTGATATCACAAAACGGTACCAAAACATATAAAAATGTGTTGTTCTTTGCCTGGTGGTCCCCTTTAAGAAGTTCGTTGGGGCGGGAACCCCTTTTGAGTTTGAGGTTATGTATGGTGGCCCCGGAGGGACATCGTGAAATCGTGAACTTTGATGCCAAATTCACGATTTCACGATTCACGATTTTGCAAAGTCGCATATTTTATTGCGAACTTTGTTGCAATATTCACGATTTCATTTGCAAAATCGCACATTTTATCGTGAACTTTGGTCCAATATTCACGACGCAAATTTTGCAATTCGTGAAATTGGTCTCAAGATTCACGATATAAAATGTGTGGAATCGTGAAATCGTGAATTTTTCTGATCGTCTGGGGGGTACGCCAGCCGATGAAGAAAACTGAGCGGAGGGGGCTGATGTAGTTGTAATTTGAGTCTGGTATCATAGTCCAGAAAGAGTAAGAAAATGTGATTGGCGTAGCCACGGGGTGAATGGAGGGGGGGGGGGGGGTGCTAGCTTAACACAGGCTCTGTATTAAATAAAGAGAAAATAAAACTATAAATTCAGATTGGCATAGCCACGGGGAAAGAGAATGTTGAGGGGGGGGGGGAGGCTCTATATTAAATAAAGAGAAAACTATAATTTCAGTGGGAATAGGATAGAGGAGGGGAGGGGCTTGCTTACTAAAATGAAAAGAAAAACAAACTATAATTTCTGATTGGCGTAGCCAAGGGAGGGAAGGGGGAGGGGCGCTTGCTTAATAAAATGAAAAGAAAAACAAACTATCATTCATGAATGGCGTAGCCAAGGGATGGAATGGGGGGCATGATTAATTCAGGGGCAATCTTGCACTTTCTGCCCATCTGTCCATCGATTTGGGAGCCCCTTCCGAGCATGAATAAAGTCTTTTCATATTATTAAGCAAGCACCCCCCACCCATTCCCTACCTTGGCTACGCCAATCATAACTTATAGTTTGTTGCTTTTCTTTTCATTTTAGTAAGCAAGCCCCCCCCTTCCCTACATAAAGTTTGTTTTTCTTTTCATGGTATTAAGTCCCCCCCCCCCCCTTCCCTCCCTTGGCTACGCCAATCAAAATTTGTATTTTTGTCGAGCCACCGTAGGTGAAGGGAGACTAAGGGATCCAAAATGCGTCCGTCCGTCCGTCCGTCTGTCCGTCTGTCCGTCGGTCCGTCCGTCACACTTTGTAAAAATTGGAATAACTTTCCAACCCTGCATCTGTTTGTAACCAAACTTGATTGGTAGATGCCCTACATTGGCCTCCATGATATTCTGGGGTCAAAGGTCACATAAGTAGGTCAAAGGTCAAATGAGGGTCAATGTGAAGTTTTACCTGCAAGTGTCTATTAGGGTTGATAACTATCCAACGTTGCATCTGTTTGTAACCAAACTTGATTGGTAGATGCCCTACATTGGTCTCCATGATATTCTGGGGTCAAAGGTCACTTAAGTTGGTCAAAGGTCAAATGAGGGTCAATGTGAAGTTTTACCTGCAAGTGTCTATTAGGGTTGATAACTTTCCTACCCTGCATCTGTTTGTAACCAATCTTTATTGGTAGATGCCCTACACTGGCCTCCATGATATTCTGGGGTCAAAGGTCACATGAGTAGGTCAAAGGTCAAATGAGGGTCAATGTGAAGTTTTAGCTGCAAGTGTCTTTTAGGGTTGATAACTTTCCAACCCTGCATCTGTTTGTAACCAAACTTGATTGGTAGATGCCCTGCATTGGCCTCCATGATATTCTGGGGTCAAAGGTCACATAAGTATGTCAAAGGTCAAATGATGGTCAATGTGAAATTTTACCTGCAAGAGTCTATTAGGGTTGATAACTTTCCAACCCTGCATCCGTTTGTAACCAAACTAATTGATTGGTACGTGCCCTATATTGGCCTCCATGATATACTGGGGTCAAAGGTCACATAAGGTCAAATGAGGGTCAATTGCGCGCAAGTGGGCGAGACACTTTACGGCTATCGCCTTTTGTTTAATTTCTATTATATTAAGCAAGCCCCACCCCCCCCCCATCTTCCTCTTCCCCGTGGCTACGCCAATCAGAAATTATAGTTTGTTTTTCTTTTCATGTTATTAAGCAAGCACCCCCCCCCCCTTCTTCTCTCCCTTGGCTACGCCAATCAAAAATGATAGTTTGTTTTTCGTTTTGATTTTATTAAGCAAACCCCCCCCCCTTCTCCCTCCCTTGGCTACGCCAATCAAACATTATAGTTTGTTTTAAATTGTATTTTATTAAGAAAGCCTCCCCCTCCTCTTCCCACGTGGTTACGCCAAGTCTTTTCATATTATTAAGCAAGCACCCCCCACCCCTTCCCTTCCTTGGCTACGCCAATCATAACTTATAGTTTGTTGCTTTTCTTTTCATTTTAGTAAGCAAGCCCCCCCCCTTCCCTACATAAAGTTTGTTTTTCTTTTCATGGTATTAAGTCCCCCCCCCCCCCCTTCCCTCCCTTGGCTACGCCAATCAAAATTTGTATATTTGTCGAGCCACCGTAGGTGGCTGAAATCTGAAATTATAGTTTTCTCTTTATATTATGAGCCTTTCTCTTTATTTAAAATGAGCATGTATTAAGCAAGCACGCCCCTTGGCTACGCTAATCAGAAATTATAGTTTGTTTTTCTTTTATTAATCAAGCCCCTCCCCTCCCCCCATCCTCTTCCCACTTGGCTACGCCAATCTGAAATGATAGTTTTCTCTGTATTTCATATAGAGCCTTTATTTATCAAGCCCCCTCTCCCCGTGGCTACGCCAATCTGAAATTATAGTTTTGTTTTCTCTGTATTTAATATAGAGCCTCATAAAAGGAAGCCCCCCCCCCCCCCCCCCATTCTCTTTCCCATCATCTTTCCCCTTGGCTACGCCAATCTGAAATTATTGTTTGTTTTTCTTTTGATGTTATTAAGCAAGCAAGCCCCCCCCCCCCTCCCTCCATTGGCTACGGCAATCAAAATTATAGTTAGTTTTTCTTTTTATTTCATTAATCAAGCCCCTCCCCTCCCCCATCCTCTTCCCACTGATATTATATTTTTCTCTTTATTTAATATAGAACCTCCCCCCCCCCACCCCCTCACCATCCTCTTTCCCCGTGGCTACTCCATCTGAAAATATAGTTTTGTTTTCTCTTTATTTAATATAGAACCTTATTAAGCAAGCCCCCCCCCCCCCCCCCCCCGCCGTGGCTACGCCAATCTGAATTTATAGTTTTATTTTCTCTTTATTTAATACAGAGCCTGTGTTAAGCCAGCACCCCCCCCCCCCCCCCCCCCCCATTCACCCCGTGGCTACGCCAATCACATTTTCTTAATCTTTCTGGACTATGATGCCAGACTCAAATTACAACTAGATCAGCCCCCTGCCCCCCTCCGCTCAGTTTTCTTCATCGGCTGGCGTACCACCCAGACGATCAGATAAAATTCACGATTTGTTTACGATTTCGCACATTTTATATCGTGAATCTTGAGACCAATTTCACGAATTGCAAAATTTGCGTCGTGAATATTGGACCAAAGTTCACGATAAAATGTGCGATTTTGCAAATGAAATCGTGAATATTGCAACAAAGTTCGCAATAAAATATGCGACTTTACAAAATCGTGAATCGTGAAATCGTGAAATCGTGAACTTGGCATCAAAGTTCACGATTTCACGATGTCCCTCCGGGGCCACCATAGCAGGGAAAGTATAGGTACGGTGTGACAATCACACACACAATGATCTAAAATAACTGCATAGGGTTTATAGCAGAGAAAGTTAGGTGTGAAAAACAAATAACACACTCAGTGAAACCAAATCACTGCATGAGGTCTATATAGCTGGGGGCAATAGGCTCTCGCTTAGTATATTTAAATACCTATTTTGTAACTTTTTGAAAAGAGGAAGCATTTTTAAAAATTTTTAACGGCTGTATTACAAATTGTTATATTTATGGATATTTCAGCCGTCTCTGAACCGATTTTGATCAAACAAAGATGATTTTATTATTTAAATATAGGTTTTCCCGGCCAAATTCGTCAAAATAGCAGGCATATTCATTATATGTCATTCAAGTTCGCGTGATTTTTGTAAACCTGCTGTTTACAGTGTTCAATTTTAAACATTCATATTCGTCAAATTGCATTCAGTTTACAACGACAACGTATATATTCAAATTGGTCAGAATGTCAAACAATTTGGCAATACACATCCGTCATTCAAATTCGTGCCAGTTTGCTTGACCTTAGATTTTGGACCGATTTAGGTTTTCTATTTCGTTTTCAGGCGTGCTTCTTTGCACATCAAGCATTCAAATAAGAACGATCAGAACAATCATACAGTATGAAGCATTATGAAGGCGGAGGGGGGGGGGGGGGGCAGGCGCGGATCTCCGGGGGGGGGGGGGGGGTTAACCCCCCCCCCCTTGGGCTACCAAGTGAAAATGTATCAGTGAAAAAAAGTGACACAAAATCACTTACGGGTGTTCAAAATAGCCACAAAAAAAATCGCCGCTTCGCGGCTATCAGTGAAAAAAAGTGAACAAAATTCACTTACGGGGGTTTAAAAATAGCAAAAAAAAAAATCGCTGCTTTCGCGGCTCGTGGACGATGCTCCGCATCGTCATTGGGTCAAACCCCCCCCCCCCCCTTAGCAAAAAGCTAGATCCGCCCCTGGGGGGGTGGCAATTTACTTCCCTATTTCCCCATTATTCCATCACTCCCTAACCACCAAGGCAGGTTTTTTTTTTAGGTCATATTTTTCTTTATTCTTTTGTAAAAGACATATTTTATTGAATCTTTGTTTTCCCGATACACACTGCTAATTAATGTTCACATTTTCACATTTAACTGGTAATTGTTATGTTAAGTCATACACTTATTTCATGTTTTCATTTCATTTCCATTTTCACACAGGTCTTGGGTCATTTCTTTATCTATATTTGTCTTTATTCTGTTTTTTTTAAAGAGTTATCTTAATCTTTCTTTTTGAGATACACACTGCTAATAAAGTGAAATGGAATTTTATAGGCCTATTCCTATAAAGCTACACTCTCATTTGTACAAAACGAGCGAGTAGCTTTATAGGAAAACAATACAACTAAAGAAATTAATGAAAAGAATTGCACACATTTCAAAGATGTTAGCCCGTAAACGAAATAGAATGTATGAACGCCTACATTTTATCTGTGAGGACAAAATCGAATGCTCTTCACCTGATTTTCTAAGTTGAATGGTGTTATTTAAATTCGGTTTGACAAAAGTTGGCAATCGCACGGTCCAAAAATAAAATTGAATGAAATTATTTGCTTATTGAAACACGATCCTGATCTTCATTCAATTTCGTTCTAAATTGCGTGATGTTTAATAATGAACATTTGAGTGCTATTTTGACGAAATTGGCCGGGAAAACTTATAATAAAGTAGACCCAAGATAATCCTCTGTTTATTTAGAATTAAGAGAAAGATATTTTGTAAATATGTAAGTATGTGTGTAAGCAGAACATATTGTATGGATATGCATTTTGATAATCTATGTGACTTTGGCTAGAAAGTGATAATTCGTACAATTACAATAAGGCATGGCCATGTTTAAGAACCGAACTAAAACCGAAACATGGATATTGGCACGTCAACTTGTTAAATGTAAGCTAAAGGTCATTCATATAACGGCGGAACAAGGGGATCGTGCCCCGAACACTAGCCAGATGAAAGTTCTCACTTTTATCAGAAATGTATGTATTGTAATACTTAGCTCAATTTTAAAGTTTATTCAAAGAGAGCACTTACTATTTTGCCTCTGCCAAAAAACTGACTAAGGTTAAAACAACTTGAACCAACCTTACTTGTGGGCACCCGACTTGTGGGGTACTTGTATACAAGCTGGAGGAGTGCTACTATAGGTTTTTCCCACCCATTTTCAAACAATCGTCATTCAATTTCATTAACTTCAATTTCGTCCAGAAAGTCTTTCGCCGGTCATATGTAATGTTCGATTTCGTCATTGCGTACCCAATTTCGTTCTTTCGCAATAAAATTCGTCATTGTACCGATCATTTTAGTCAAAGCTTATTCAATTTCGTCCGATCGCTCCAGCCGATGTACAATGTGCATTGTGCATTCAATTTCGTTGTTTCCCATTCAAATTCGTCAAACAATATAGAAAGCTATATTTGATACTCTTTTTTCATCATCCTTTCATTATTATCCTTTGTACATTTGACCCTAATGTCTATGTTTGTTTTGTGTCCCGGAATTCACACAATTTGAGTCTGTCGTCTATTGAACAGTTTTTGTATTTTTGAATAACCTTTGATATGTTAATGTGGCAAATGTATTGCATGAATCAATAAATCAATCAATCAGACTTTTGGTTAATTTTGGTATGTTTTGTATAGTTGTAATATCGAAATGAATTGTTTTGTGATCAGTTTATCGTTTTAGAAACACTTATTATTGAAGTTATTCATTTTGAAATGAATTGTATGAGCTACATAAGGGAAATACATATGAACCAGGGCAACCACACTACATGACGAATTTGAACGACGAAGTCTTGAAATCGAATGATCAATGACGAATTCGAACTTCACATTGTGCGTTTTTAACCAGTTGGGACAAATTCCATTGCAAAAAGACGAATTAGAATGAGCCAAGTTTGAATTTTAATGACCATTGATCAATTAGAATGGTAAATGACTAAATCGAATGTAGCAATTGCAGTTTCCAGACTTCTCGGGGCGAGATTGAAGTTAGCATTGTTTGAATTTGATTGACGATAGTTTGAAAATGGATGGGAAAACCTATACAAACTGGCGCTATTCACAAAATCTTTGTGAGTGTATGGGAGGGTAGGGGTGTGTCTAGATTTTAAAAAAATCTCCTGAAGTATCACTTATGGGGTACAGTTACAGGATTTTGTCACATAACTTTATGAAGCTAAATACGCCGATTTAAGGCAATTCCTTAGTGGGGTATTTGATTTATTCCCATCAAGAAAAAATAACACACAAGTATATAATTGTACCCACATGAGACCCCACAAGAATGCCGGCGTGAGAACACACACACACACACACACACACACACACACACACACACACACACACACACACACACACACACACACACACACACACACACACACACACACACACACACACACACACACACACACACACACACACACACACACACATACACACAACACACACACACACACACACACACACACACATACACACATATACGCACGCACACTCACACAAACACAAATACACGCGAACGCCCGCACACGCGCACCCACACACAAGCACACA
>JBAMJV010010208.1:0-14390 GCA_037951105.1 Echinarachnius parma | reverse complement strand
GGTGGAATTTCCGATTAATTACACATACAATTTCCCAAATATAAGCATATTGAATCTGAATGATAACATGATCAATCATTTTTACCCTGGTATGTTGTCGTCGTTCACGGAATTGGGATATCTCGATATCAGTAACAATCCAATCAAAGCCTTTGATATTGATACCACATTTCCAGCAAAACTTAGGAGACTATTTTTAGGCTCTGCCTTAACGGATTATATAAACCCTCGTGTCCTAAAGAGCATTGCACATATCAACACAGTTGAACTAAAGGGATCGCGTTTCGTGAGTATTCCTGGTGATTTCTTTTGTAACACTAGCGAGATTACAAAGCGGAGCATCGACGGAATAAAAGTCGATAGTATCAATAGTACATGTGTGCTGTCATTTGTATATCTATATTCATTAACATTGTCAAATATTCTAATCGAGCGACTATTTCTCGATATGATGATAAGCCAGAGAATAACAATGTTTATCAGCAACATATCATTGACAGAAGATGGACAACTGGACAACAATAATTCAATAGTGTTTGCGAACAAAATAAACATTATTTCCTACACAAATAGTAGACTCAGCGAGGTACCCCGGATCCTTGCACCCTCAGCGAGAGACTTGAACCTCAGTGGTAACCATTTGACAACGTTTTGTTTTGGAACTATCGCAAAGTTTTTCCCAAGACTCTTGAGCCTCTCTCTGTCCAACAACCGCATACGAGTATTGTCAAGCTGCGGGATGTGGAGCGCACAATACCCTCTCAAGTTCCTGTATCTCGACGGAAACCATCTTGGAAGGTTTTCACACTGGATGTGCGAAAATGGATTGGAATTTCAAAGAGTATTGCAAAAGTTCGACCTGAGTAACAACAACATTTCCTTCCTAAGCAAGGAACTAATTCCACCAAGTCTTTTGAAAAATACATATGCGTTGATCCTCTACTCGTATAACAATCCGCATATCTGTAACTGCGACCAAAGATGGTTGATTGAAGTTAAAGACAACGTCCAGGTTATAGGCGGTCAGTGTACGGCGCCTCAAGACAACAAGGGCCAGCAAATATCAGATCTGATGGACACTGCTTTCCCGTGCCTGCCCATGATGTCCGATAACCGAATATGTACCCTAGCAGCAAACAATACCGTCCTTGTTGAGTGCCCAGTACTGGCCTATCCTAATCCAATAGTAGCATGGCACCTTCAAGAGCCTCTGGAAGCTGCGGATCACATAGGGCTGTTCACCAACTTGACGGGAACGGGTTCCATTTGCAGGGACGCGGGCGCAGAACAACAAACACTAGAGCTGAAGCTTGACGACGGGATCTCAGGAGATGGCGAGCAGAATGTTCTCTTCTCACTGATTTGTTTGGCGTCGAACAACCGCGGCTCACTAGCGATCGACGTCAGTGTCAATATCACCTATGATCCCAGTAGAGACGCTACCCTGAGCCTACGCGACGTAAATCAAAGCATGTCTGTACAGTGTCAATCAAATGGTCACACTGATGAAGGCAGTGATTGTGCCGATGAGAGTGACAAAATCGTTACCGTGAGAAATGTTGTAAATATGTCAAGTCGTGTTAAAATCGCAGTAGATGAAACTAGCGGTTTTCTCACACTTTTGGGTTGCTTTCTTCTTCATGTGTTATCGAAATTGATGACCCATTAAAGAAGCATCTTTCCTCTTCAGAATAATTGTATTCACAACTATAAAAACAAACAAATACTGTCCTACATGAATGTAGGAAGAGTCAAGGTCAATGTCAAGGTCATGACCAAGCTCATGTTTCTAATGACTTCCAGGCAATGACATTAGTTCGATCATACCAAAATATAGAAGCTCCATAACGTTTAGGTGAGCTTGTAGGATACAATGGATAGTTGACCTTCTTTTTCTTTATGACATTAAGAGGTCAAGGTCAATGTAATGGTGGCCATGAACTCGGAAGGGTGGGCGCCAGTCACGGGTACCATAATTTCGACGATCCGTGACATGTTATCATTATATCTTGCGTGTGACTTATATATTTTGGTATGATCGAACCGCTGTCATTGCCAGGAAGTCATTAGAACCATGAGCTTGGCCTACGCCTCCTTGCATCATCCCCAAATCAGATCTACGCCATTGGTGACCTATTTTCCCTATGACCTTGGGGTCAAAATCAAGGTCGTAGTGCTAAAAACTAACCAGTGGTTACCGCCGATGGGACGTCCTGAAACATTGAAGATCAATTACATTAAGGTTAGCTTGTATGGTCAAATCAATTTATGTTGACCTCATGTTTCTCTATATCCTCGATGGGTCAAGCTCAAGGTCAATTTGGCAATAAACTCATACGGATGGGCGCCGGGCACCTGTACCATATTACGATCCATGAGGTTAGTTTTATATCTCGTGTTTTACCTATTTTTCCCTATGACCTTGAGGGATCAAGATCAAGTTCGTGTTACCAATTACCTTCTGGTAGTGATCGCTGATCGAATGTTCCAAAATATTTAAGATCCACGACGATTACGTAAGCTCCTTCAATTCCATTTTCAATTTTGAACTATTATTTCTTTAAGACCTTATGATTCAAGGTCAAGGTCATGGTGGCTATGATTTCAGAAGGTTTGGCGCCAGTCACATATATATATACAAATATCAGAGAGGGGTTTCACACGATGGCAAACTCGTGATTGTAATCACGATTGGATTCATGTTTCACTCCAATGGCGGTATTTTTTTACCGTGTGAAAGCAAACTAGAACCACGAATCGCGAAACTCTAATCGTGGTCCGGAGGTGTTTTCTAATCATGATTCACTTAAATCACAGTGCGAATCTCTAGTGTGAACAGCTTGACCTCCAAAACACGATTTTGGAGGCGGAGCTTTCGTGACCTATACACGCACTTCCGTCGATAAACCGCGCGCTAATCGCTTCGAGTGCATGCAGTGCAGCATTGAGCTAGCGATATCCTTGTTTGATTGACAGGTACACAGAAACACGCCTCCAGAATCGCGATTGTAATCACGGTCTGCGTGAATTATTTTGCCTCGTGTGAAAGCAAGGCAACAGAATCACCTAGTGTGTAAACATGATTACAATCATGATTGCAATCACGAGTTGGCTTGTGTGTGCAAGGGTTCGTAATTAGATGGCTTTTAATCGTGCTACTGGGGCAAATGTCATTTATCATCGATTTTCCGTATGACCTTGAAAGGGTCGTGAATTATGGACAAAGCCATATTTAGATTGACTCTATATACGGGTGTGATCCAGGTAATATTTAGTATAAAGGACTGAATAAGGAATATTGAATAAAGAGCGAACAAGGAATTTTGAATAGAGAGCGAATAAGAATAACTTCACAGCCTGGTGGTGTCACTTGATATTCAAATTTTGTTACATATTATCATCCGTTGCAAGTACATTTTAAAGTTATACTCACTTTTTAACTCAAATCTTGTACAAATTGACATTAGCCTAATTTTGGCATTTCAAGTACATATTTCTTTAAAGGGATCTTTATAGCAACTAATTTGTTGGCATGATTGTGTAAAAAGTGATGAAAGGTTGATAACATGTGTATTTATGTTAAATGATATATCCACCGAGTGATGTGTGAAAATTTCACGTTACATGGGTGCATAGGCGTACCCGGGGGGCCGGGGGGTTTGGGGGGTTCAACCCCCCCCCCCCCCCCCCCCCCGTTGACCAAAGAATGACTGTTTTGGGGGGGGGGGTTGAACCCCCCCCCCCCCCCTTTACAACTTGTAGCTGGTCTCTAGACCACATTTTAGCGGTCTCGACCATCATTACCGATGGTCTCGGCCTCGAAAATTGCGAAGAATCCTGGTCTCGGCCTCGAAAATGTAGAAAATTCTCGGTCTCGGCTTTGAAAATTTTCAACGGATACCCATTCAATTAAAAAAACACGCTATTCGCATTCAATTTCGCGGTATTACGTAATTACGAATTTTCTCGCTTTAAATTGAATGACAATTTTACGAAATAGAAACACGTTTTAAATCGAATGCAAACAAAATGTTTTCGAATGATTGTTATATGAATTCGAATGCTATAAAAAAATTTAAAAAAAAACGAATTTGAACTGCAAAATACAGCTACGGTGACAAAATCGGCGAAATTGAATGCACACAAAATTAATCCTATACTTACTCAGTAAGATCAAACGGAAAAAATGTTTGTATCAAAACCAACAACAGAATCTCTAAAACGCACATTTCTTTATAGAGGTGCACAATAATATAATATTCTTCCCTTTTAAACAAAATCCTCGCCAAGTATTTGTGTATTTAATAAGAAATTGCATTCTCTAATACCCAATTCTGTTTAATCATCTTGTTTTGTTTTTGTTTTTTAATTTGTTTAAAAATTTGATTAGGTAGTTTAGATTGTAGTCTGCACTCGTAGTTGAAGGTTGATAGGTTAAGTTAGTTTACATATGGTTGATTTCTATTTCTTTTTTGTTCAGGATGTAATTATTAGAATAACCATTTTGTTTCTTGAACTTTATAATTCATTATTGTAATCATAACAATTTGTTGAAATTCATCGTTAATTATATTGTTAATTATTGTTAATAAATGTTCATTGTTAATTGTTAATTGTTAATCGTGTGTTGAAATTCATTGTTAATTATATTGTTGTCAAGGGACCCCATGGAAGATCAGCCATGTCTACATAGACGGCGCTAATGGGCCATCCTCCGAATCCATTGCATTTACATTCAGTGAATTATGTACTATTATTTTCCTATACTTATGTTTTTAATTGTGGTTTCGGAAAATAAATAAATAAATTGGTGATACGGATACAACACGGTTTGAGAGATTCACTAGATTTTTAATTGAGTTGTGTGGATTTGGACAACGTCACTAGGTCAAGCCGAACCAAAACGACCTGTCTCTAAGCCCGACCCGGTCCGACTGGTTTTCATTCGGATCGGCTCTGTGTGCATTGCCTCACGACTCCGATTTTGCCATTCGGAAGCCAATTGAGCCCGATTCAATATTTTGAATCGGTCGCGACTAAATCGGACCGACTGTATAGCTTTCAGTCGGGTTGGGTCGGATCGGGTCGAGTCGGCTCTGTCTGCGCCGGGCTCTACGCACGTAACAATTGCTTCGCGAGCCATTGCCTTTAAGATAGTCTCGACTTGAGTTCCGGTAGGTAGAATCAACTAAATGTTTAAATGAAAGCACTGTTATTACATTTGACTTAATTTAACCTTTCGATGATTTCTTATATTAATGAAAAAAAGAAGAGAAACCGTGCCTTTTCAAGGTATCTTAATGTATGCCACTCTATGTTAACGTTATGGTATTTTCATGACTTACCACTAAAGCGCTAAAAAGCGAAAATGGTAGACGTGTTTTTTTTTTCTTCTTGAGGTTAAAATTATAATCGATCACCAGCTATCGATTACAACTGTTTGCTGGTGAACGATCGAACGGAGAACGACGTTAAAAAAAATCACATCTAAACAAACAAGACTATTCACAATCAAACTGACGCTACGTTGACAATTAATTTGAAGCAAAATAAATCTGCTAGCTTCTGACCAAATTCATTAATTATAGAAAGTTCAAACAAAAATGTCAGTTTATGGAGAAGAAGACAGAGAAAATTACTCTCACTAATTAACATGACAATCCCCAGTTAGTGGAAGGACTGATATTCCATAGGCAAGTTGTGTCAAAATTCATTCGCTTGCGGTGAGACATATGAATTAAATCGCAGTAAGAAAAGACAATTTATGCGTTTGCGTGTTTGAAAAGAACTGAAGAATGAAAAGTGAAATAAGGCTGAGTACATGAATTGATTAATCGAACTGTGAGCATGGTGAGGTTGATATCACATGAGAAAATCATGGCGCCACACACGGAAGCGTAGTAGTCCAGATTGGACTGTGGGGAATGTATTTTATCCCTGTTCGCTCCTCGGGGTAGCAGCCATCTAGCGGGCAAGAGCGAACAGGGATAAAATAAATTCACGGCAGTCCAATCTGGACTAGAAGCGTAGCTGCATGGGAACAATTAAGGGGGGCGGTGTCCCTGTGGCCCCCTGCCCCCTACCCCCCCCCCCCCCCCCACACTCTCTATAGAGAGGGTACAAATACATAACACCATAGTTATGGAGGGAAATACAGAAATAATAATTTTTACTTTTTCGGGAAATGTTTCAAAAACAAAAATTGGGGGGGGGGGGGGGCAGCCTTTCGAAGCTATGTCACTGTTAAGATAAGTATGTGCATGATGAAGATTAATAATGACTAATGTTGATGATCAGCGGATACTCAAAAAATGAATATCATCGTAAGGCGACGGGCGTCGAATGTTGGTTGTGATTATTATGGATGGCCATTGGTCAAGATTTGTCTGGACTTTGAGTGAGGCCAGGGCCGCGAGATGCTGAAGCGAGGGCGTACCAAAACAACTGATAGCAACCAACATTCGTAGTTGAAACGGGCATTACAGGGATCTATTTAATTCGTCTAAATCGACCGAACCCACCAGAGTTTGCAACTCTAGTGGTTCTTTATTCCCCTGATGTTTTCCTCTTACATTTAGTAAAAGTATGAACGTAATGAATGAAACTTGTTATTTTCCCCAAAAATTTCGAATTCGTTATTGAGATATTAACTGTTGCTTATTACTTTACCCCCCCCCCCCCCCACCCTCTCCACCGCCGCCTCCTATACGCCTATGCGTTGACTGATGATGCTAATAAACGGTCATCGCAATCGGTGGTCATCGGTCAAGATTTTATAGACGTTGAGCTCGAGCCAACTTGGTTTTGCCTCCGTTTGTGAATGCACCCATGCGCCGTGGTCATCATTCTGATCACCGTGGATCAGTGAATATGTCACGATGGGTGTTGATTGACGATCATCATAATAATGGTCATCGGTCAATATTTTTTCAGGCCATGGTCATGCGAAGCTGAATCGGGGTCAGTTCACCAGCAGACGATGGTTATCATTCATATTATTGGCGGGAAAGTCTGACAAGAATATTTTGAAAGGAATGTCTGCAATTGCAACAAATATTCGCCAACGTCATGAGAGCCCAAATTAAGAAGCAGGCAAGCAGCCCTAATATTTTCCCCCTTATCGCTTTTAATTAAAGTCAATAATAGAAGATTATTCCGAACCTATACCAAATCTTGGAGGTTTCTGTTTGTTTTGCTTTACAAATGTATGGTTATCGTGTCTTGCGTAGTATATATTTATCGTTAGGTATCAACAATGTTCCAAAGGTCACCCACCATGTTTGAACATACTTTTAGTTCATGTACATGTACCTCTAAAATAAGGTTTGCGTCCTCTTTGTTTCTTTTAATACATTGTAATTTAAAGAACACGTGTTTCTTCTAAAATAAATTCTCAACAAATTGTATTTCAAATTATAGTGCTATACGTCAATTTATCCAACATTTTTTTTCATATTGCAATTTGTACATATTTTATACATTCTTCTCAAAATAACCCTCGTCAAAACAGAAGAGTAAGACAGTCGCTTTATACATGTATTTAGTTTTATGAAAATATTATTTTAGGGTGAAAACGAAAACCGTCCGATAACATTCGGCCTGTAAATGTCACCATGCAATGACGTCATCTGGTCGCCATTTTGAGAGTCAGAAAAAAAAAAAAACATATAGTAAATACTTGGAGCTTCCTCGTTGCTCTTCTACCGTGTTGTTTAGCTTATGGTAAGATAATAATAAAATAGGGTTAGATTTTTTCAAATGCCCCTTAAGTATGACGATATCTATCATTCAGCTCAAGAGCGTTAATGAACGGTCATAAACCTCATAAACGTCATACAGTAATTCGTTGTAAAAAGCTGACGGATATTTTCGCTTTTTTAACCAGGAAAGCAGTGTTCTTTTTCAATGAAACTTTCACACATCATTCGGACATATCTTAAAATGATTTTGGTACAGGAATTGAAGTCTCAAATGTCATTTTGGGCAATATCTGATACTTTACAGGTGCACCTTTAACCCATTGTGTATACGTGAACCTATAGTGGGCCCTGTATTGACTATTATAAGGATTGCAAACTGCAGTATCGTATATGAACTGATCAAAGTACGACGGGTTCCGGTGGGATTCGAACCTGTAATCTCCAAATTGCTATATCTGTGCTCCAGTACCACTGATCTACAAAGTGCCATGAACAGTGATTCTTCATATCAAGCCGTTTCTAATGCGATAGAGCTAGTCGGGTGTTAATTAGCCTCGCACCATTGGCAGCATATGGCTAGTATGCTCCCCGGGGAGTTGAGAAAAATACGCAATATCATTATGTAGGTTTGAACAACCTGATGAGCATAGGTAGATAATAACACCATGAGTCAAATATTGTTAGAAACCGGGCACATCCAGCAAGAAAAGAAAAAAATCAACTTTGGGAAATCAGGCGATGGATCATCGGAAAAAATAGAGCTTTTAATTAACCCCTCGCCCGTATATATTATATACGAGATGATGAATTTTCCATAGAATTCAAACACAGTGCATCGCGTTCCCATAGTAAATGGGTTACCTAATCATAATCCAATATTATATTAAACAACAAATATTTTTAGAATTGAATACTAACAGAAAGCTCTTAGATCCTCTATATCCATGACAGATGTGTTTGGACCATGTGGGAGGAAAGTCATATGAATCCAGGAGATTGCTTTTGGGTATTATGGAGAAATAACGGGCGATGAACTTGAAAAGGAAATCGTGATTTCGTGTGGCTTTCAAATTCAATCCTATGAAATCCAAATAAATGCGTTCCAAGAATTCGTAATTACGTATATAAATATTTTTGAAAGATATTAGTAAGGAATTTTCTTCTTCTGTTTCTTCTTTTTCTGATGATGATGCTGATCCGTTATTATTATTTGCTTATACCCCAGTCACATTTGCTCTACGGCGAGCGTACGGCGGCCGTACGCCCCCGAAATCGAGAGATACGTGCGGCGGCCGCAGAAAATCTGCGGTGGCCACAGGGTCACCGTACGGCGTATCCGTATATTTTACAGGCCGCAGGGGTCGCCGTGGAATTATAGCGCGGAGTTATAACTTTTTTTTCATTTCTACGTTCGCCGTAGCCATGCCGTAGAACGGTTCCACGTCGACAGTACGTCGGGCGTACGGTGGCCTTGCGGGGGCCGTGGGGCTGCCTTAGGGTCTTATTAATTACTACTCGTCCAAAATTACTGTTCTTGGCATCGTTTTCCATTTGAAAAGACACACTATCCGATGGATATAATCATTTTGTATTATTTTGGGAAGTGCCTCGTTCCGTTTTTTGGGGGGCCACCCTGTATTGTATTTATGTGCTATTCAGATTATCCACGCCACATGTGGCTACCACTCCTATACTCTAGGTGTGTATAGCGGTATAGCATCAGTCTGGCGCACGGTTGCCGTAAAGTCCCCCTGCGGCCGCCTTGCGTCTGCCTTGGTATTTGTCAAAAACCTACGGCCACCGCAGGGACGCCCTATAGCGACCGTGCGTCAAAGGCCGTACGGCAGCCGCAGATTTTCTGTCTCCACAAATTTTTAAAAAACGCCGTGGGGCTACCCTAACAAATGTGACTGCTAAAGTATATGACCGTAGAAATGCTACGGCGGCCTTATAATTGTTATTGGCCGTAGATATTTTACACCGTACGGCCGTCGTGGCAAATGTGACTGAGCTATTATAGTTGCTTAAACATGTTAAATGCTAAGTAATCTTCAAATTAATATTACAACAAATAATATTAAAAATGTAAAGCACGTGGCCACCTGCAAATACAATGTTAATTTCAAGTGACTGTACTTATCCGGACTGAACAATTAGCCACGTAGAGCAAAATCAACAACCAATTGGTTTAATTTTAACAAAAACATTACATTCATTAAATGAAATAAAATAACATCCGATCGGCACATTGTATTAATCTGAATTTCATTTTCGGCTACACCTGTTTTATTTGGGAAAAAAAAAAATCATAATTTTTTTATTTTATTGGGGGGGGGGGGGCTGAAAATATGTCATTTATAGGCAAAGTCAAATTCTCATTAGTGGGGCAACTTTTTTCAGTTCACTTTTGTTATGTTTTGATTTTGTTTTTGTGAAATACGGGAATGGCGATACTCGAGGAAAGTGCTGAGCCCTCCCATCGGCAAAAATGATGTCCACATGTTTAGGGTAAGTAATATTATGTAGGAATAGGGACAACCATGCACAAAAACAACAACGACATTTGAGGGTTGAGTGATAAAGGTGAAGTCGTGGGTGCATGCAATGATCTCCGCTTTTATTGTAATCAAAATAATGTTTGTACATGTTGTATTTTGCAGCCGTTTAAAATAGAAAATATATATCATATTAAGTCACAAAATAAATGATGCGAAAGGATGACAGATCAACATAATTATCTCATGTTATATTTTATTATACTATGATCACAAGCTAGTAGGAGAGGTATATAGGGACTTTCCTAGCTAGAATATTTTCGTCATTACATTATTTTTACATGAAAGACATGACCGACAATGATTTGAACTTATTTCGACGAAGCCAACCGAGTTCATGTGAATTGTAGGTCACCCCCCCCCCCCCCCAACCCCCTCCCTCGATTACAAAGATAAAGAAAACCTACATACCGTCCCAGGTGCTAAGAATCATGTCAGTGTGTGATTAGCGATGTCAGAAGTCATACAGAGGCCTGTAACGTTGTCTGCTGCGCAGGTGCGCGGGGTCAACACTGGTCACATGACCATGATTCCTGTTATTTGCGTCACAAATGAACAGTTTCATGTTTATTTCTGTCATTATTCCACACAACCGGCTTCATTTACCCCAGTCCCACTGCACAGTTTCACCTTCCGTTACCTATCCGAAACGGTCGGTATGACGGTATCTAGCAATTGTTAAGTTCCATGACGTTTCGTTTCACGCGAAACGGATCCTATTGTATACTAGTCCATTCCGAACTTGGTCCGCATCATTTCGTTTCCTGCTAGTACTGAAGGTACGGAAGTACGGAAGGAGGGACGGTGCAGTCTGTGGGACTACGCCATTACAAACTGTGACCACGACATCTGAACTAGAATGAACCCCATTGAACTGAATGACAAGTTTCCATGTATTCCGGTCTTTCAAAATGATTATTCATTTGAAAATGTGCAGGTGTCCTTTTCTTGAGCAGTGTATAAATAGTATTACAAACATTGATATTAACAATGGTATATGACTGAAATTCGCCCCCATAATTGTTTTTATTTGGATTGTCTACTTTTAGAATACACTAGTAGAAAAGTATAGACGTTACTTTCACCATCTGAAATTATCTCATTTGATCTTTACTTTTATAAAGTAAGGTTATCTACAAGATCAATACTCCATCATGAATGAATTAATACACCAGAGTTATTACTCTTCGCATAAATAGTTTCGTCATCGCTAACATGGAATTATTATTGTCCAAAATATATCCTCATATTCGCCGCTCGCCGTCTGGGGGCGTAGCCCCAACCGTAACGCTTAAAGGTATGGTGACAAGAAAACTGCCTCATAATTGGGTTTTACTGTATCTAAGGTAGATTTTCATGAAGATTACTAATACAAACATATTTTCCTCGTGGGAAAACCCGGTAAAATAAAAAAATCAACTTGTAAATTCACTTTCGGAACCCCCGTAAAAAAACTGAGTCCCGGGCGAACAAAAAATGACGTCATCTTTGTGACGTCACCTGCAGGCAATGGCAGTTTAGCTCGGTCATAGACGTACACGCTGAGTGCAATACTCACGTTGACACAGAGATATTATTTCCATTTGTTTCAATATTTGCAAACATTTGTTCAGGTTTATATCATGGACGATATACACTCAGATGTGTAGCTGCATCCTGCTACAATTCATTTCTTAGCAATTCTTAAGCATTTTCAGTAAAACCTCAATAAACAAGCAAAAACGAGTTTGTTTTAGAAGCAAGCCATAGGCTCTGCATGTAAACAATGCACATTCCTCCGCGTTGCGGTCTGCATGTGATGTCATGAATCGGGTGACACGTGCGCACATTCCCGCTCTGCTATAAATGACTTTTTTTAGGAGCATGGAACGCCGATGCGAAATAAAGCCAAAAAGTTGCATGAAATTTACCTTTTTTTCCCAACTTAAGGATTTCTTTGAAAAAAAGAGTGTGGTATATCAATAAAGGCACATATTTAAAACTATAAACCTGAATCAAAGCCGGGATTTCCCCCCTCCTTTAAATCGAGTGTGTTGGTATGTGTGTGTAAATACGTGTATGTGTGGGGGGGAGGGGGGGGGGGGTCCCATCCCACTCTGTTAACAAATCATCTTTTCAAATTCTGTTGTTGTTGTTTTTTAACCTACATTGCGTACATCGAGCTCGTAAGGAAGTCGAGAAAGCCTTCATGTATAATTCATTCCACGAAAAATTACAGGAGGGAACCATGAGTTGAGATCGTTTCCAAATTGATTCCAACAAAGAAAACGGAAACCAGGAATTTATGTAGAAAAGAACAGTGATGCGATGAGGAACGATCGGGAGTAAAAGAACGAAACTGATCGAATGAAAGAATGGGAGTGAAAATAGAAAGACTAGAAAATGAAGAAAAGAGATGCAGTGGGGAAAGAGGGAAAATAAGAGTGTTGAATGAGGGTGGAGAGAACTCGAATGAAATACAACAGGGGGAGAGAAAGAGAGGGGGAGTGAGGGGGAGAGTCGGAGAGAGAATGGAGAGTATTGGAAAAAGTAAAAACAGAGAGGTTCGGGAGAAAGCGATATATTTGGGGAGAGGGTGGGAGTGTGGGACACAGACTGGTTTAGAAGAATGTTTAGAAAATGGTGAGAGAAAGACAGTCATCGGATCAAAAAGAAAGAAAGAGACAGGAAGGAAAACAAGATAAGGATAGAGGAGGGTTGGGGGGGGGGGGGGAGATGTAGAGGGGTGGGGTTGAGGGATAGAGAGGGTGTAGACTGTAGAGTAGGGGCCAGTGTTATGAATACAAAGTTATTACCCGAACGTGTCGAGAGCGAGCGATGCAAATTTGCGAATGAGGCTCGAGCATTACCATCTTACCATTTTTGGATGTGCATGTATACGCATCGAAGGGGTCACCCAACTCTCTCTCTCTCAGGGGAAAATATACAAATCAATTTCGTTTCAGAAAAAAAAGGAGAGAAGAAATATGAAGATATGACAAGTGCACAGGCTGGAAGAATCTCCTTGAATGTCGATGTTTATCTCTCGATCGCTGACCCTAAACAAATTTTGCCGCTTGACCTCTGGTTTATATTCATTGTCACTAACGAAAATAATTCATAGTGCCTTTTTTTTTCTTTTACCCCCTGTCTCTCGCTATACCTCTCTCTCTTTCTCCCTTTGTCAGTATACGTTTATCGTTTATTAATTTGATACAAATATTATGTTAATCTTCTATCTGTCTATCGACACATCTTTACGTGGATATATATACATTTTTTAAATGGTTGCGGATTGTAAACGCGCGGAATAAAATCATGTATACGCACGCACACGCCACACACAGACAAGCACACTATACTACTAGTACGTGTACGTCGTTTTCATGCTGCCAAATGACAATAATTACTGTGTAACATGCACGCTAACATTACACAAAGTCAAGAAGACATGAGTATATATATGTTATTGTTACGTAATGAAGAAAACTAGTAATAACTCACCGCAGTCCACATATATCTTGCCCAATGATGTACTTTCTGTTGTCGAGCAGGATCAATAGGTTTCAGTTGCGAATGTCAAAGAGTAATGATTATCCAATTGTGAACTAACAGTGGTGAACGAACGAATGTACAAGCTGTTTGGAGGCAGTAGTTCCGTTCACAAGATTTACTACCAAAAATGAGAGTTTTTTACCAACAAAATTCACATGCCGAGTGCGTGCCCCGAAATCCGAGATGAAATTCTATAGCTGCCGCTGTTACCGACACGACTAGTAGGACTATAGTCTAGTCGGTATAAACCACTTCCAGCGGATATAAATCAATGTGTGGCACGATAATGATACTGGCTATTATATAGTGTCCGTTAAATCACCACTCCATCTCAAAGAAAGAGTACCTAACTCATGTCACAATTGTACTTTACAGTGTCAGAAGTAGATAAACTTTTTATACCATATTTTATCTTGCTTGTATATAATTATTAGCCTAATTACGGAACATCTCCCATCAATCACCCATTGTTTGAGATTCAATTAACGCGCCGTTCTTTTGTTTATTGCTTAGATTCAGCGTGTTGAAATGTTTTCACTTGATAAACAATCATGACAATAGCAGGAAGCCGGGGGTGTTTCACAAAGATCCTAAGTTGAAC
>JBAMJV010010207.1:0-33160 GCA_037951105.1 Echinarachnius parma | reverse complement strand
TATATAGACATGAAAGTTAAGAAGAAGAAAAGAAAACCAAAAGAGGATTATCATTGTTTTGTTTTGTTGCCGTTGTATTGTTGGAAGCAAGGACCCTATTAGTTGTGTCATTGCACCTGGGATTTGGGTATTTAGTGGGGGAAATAGCGTAAGATGGGATGAGGGTAAGAGACAAGCGGCTAATGAGCTCCCTGGGTAGTTTATCGGTCGCGTGCGCGCGTGTCACGGATTATGTATGTTTGTCTGTGTTGGTGTATGCGTGTGTGTGTGTGTGTGTGTGTGTGTGTGTGTGTGTGTGTGTGTGTGTGTGTGTGTGTGTGTGTGTGTGTGTGTGTGTGTGTGTGTGTGTGTGTGTGTGTGTGTGTGTGTGTGTGTGTGTGTGTGTGTGTGTGTGTGTGTGTGTGTGTGTGTGTGTGTATGTGTGTGCGCGTGTGTGTGTGTGTGTGTGTGTGTGTGTGTGTGTGTGTGTGTGTGTGCGTGTGTGCGTGCGTGCGTGCGTGCGTGCGTGCGTGCGTGCGTGCGTGCGTGCGTGTGTGTGTGTGTAATTTCGTGTTTGTGTGAGTTTGTGTTTGCGTGTGAATTAGTGTTTTGTGTTTGTTTGTTTGTGTGTGCATGTGTATGTATATGTATGTATGTGTTTGTTTGTGTACGTGAGTGAGTGTGTATAAATTATATGTGTGTTCGCGTATGTTTCTTTGAGTGTTAGTGAAAATCCATATGCATCAAGATCATACTTGATTTGTCGCAAACGCGTATGTCACATCACTGATGTCAGTACGAACGTTTGGTTTATTTGTGTGTTTGGTGATGTGAAGAAAAAATAAAGATTTGATGTATATATATTGACAATTAAGCTGCAATATTTGTTAATATTTGTAGATTTGTTGTTCTGTGTATAATATTTCGTTCATTTGTACATAATCATATTAGCTGTAAATGTAATACTTTTGATAAAAAACAAAACAGCAATTACTAAAATAAACAATAATGTTCTCGGTATTTTCTTCGAAGCCTGGGCGCCTAAATTAAGTTTGTTTCTGTTTATTTGTATGCGTATGTCTGTGTGTATGTATATGCGTAGGAGCACATTTTTATCAGGGGGCTGAAGTCTTTTGCCGGGATAATTATCCTTCCCATGTTCAACATATACAAGCAACTTTGCCCGAATATTTCAAGCATGGATTTGCCCAAATATGACATGATTTTGTCATAACTTGAGGTGTTTTTTTTGACCGAATATGACCGTTTTTAGAACTCCAGGGGCTGCAGCCCCCAGCCCCCCCCCCCCCCCCTCCTCATACGCATATGACTATTATGTGTGTGTTTGTATAACTGTGTTCATAAATATGACGTCAATGACGTAGCTTAGTCCGACTGATGTAAAGTTTAGGGGGCAAACTTTATTTATTTTTCATTCAAACAAATGTGTATTCAGGTTTTGTTGCTATACGCCACTGTATAATGGTATCATGAGAACTGAAACAAGCATTAAACATGATAACGTCATAAGCATGGTGGTAGTATAGAGCCCTAGATCAATTGTGTTATTCTTCGTCTTTTTCCTTTTTTGTTCACCCTTTTTTATTTGTGTCTTTTTCTACATGATAAATGTATTTCTTTCACTAATATAACGCTTATGTGTTGTTCTTAAAAACATCAATATCTCAATGTTCTGTTTTATTATAATGTAATGATGATGTATTGCATTTTACAAAATTACGTTTTTATAATGTATGTATGATTTATTTATTGACATAAAGAGGACATTTCAAATAGCCATTATTGTGTGGTTCTTAAATTTTACCATTTAGTGAAAGTGTGTATCGTATTGGTCTTTAAATATTCAAATATTACAAATTCTCTATAATTATAGTGTGATGATTAAGTTGAGCTAAAACAGATGGAATTCCATTGTATACACAAATCATAAGTTATTTAGAAGTGAACGATTAAAGCATGTTGATCACCATATATACACGCATTTACCTCCGATTCTTTTATGAAATACCAATACATTGAATACAGATGAACTTCTCATGCAAAGATAATGTTGTGTTTTATTCGTGTCTCCTTTGTTTTTTAACTGTTTACGTTATGCGTGGATTCATTATATTATCTATTTGTTCTCTTCTCTACCATGCAAAAAAAATAATGATATATGGTATCACCATTTAGCCCTAATTAAGGGCAATTTAGACAAGCGTTGATATTTTTAGCCAAATTACCACTGTATGTTATTTTTCAAAGGTTATGTAGGAGACTTCAGACCTTGAACGACTTTGTTAATACGATAGAAAGAAAGTGTGTACATTTCTAGATTGTTATGTTTTTAAGAAAAAATAAATATTCCTTTGTTCTTAAAAACATAACAATCTCAATGATTTATTTTATTGACATACAGAGGATATTTTCAATAGGCATTATTGGGCGATTTCTTTGATTCTACTATTTAGCGAGAGTGTGAATGATATTGGTCTTAATATATTATACATTATATATAGTTAAAATTAAGGTGAATTAAATGAGATGAAATTCAGTTACAAACATATCTTAATTTTGTAAGAAGAACAAAATGAAAGCATGTTAATTCAAGATGAACTTTCATTCAAATATAATGTTGCGTTTTATTCGTGCCGCCCTCGTTTTGTAACTTCCTAACGTTATACGTATGTGGAATCCTTATACAATCTCTGTTCTCTTTTCTTCCATTTAAACAAATTAATTATAATATATGGTATCACCATTTAGCTCTACTTAAAGGCAATTTAGACAATTGTTGATATTTTTAGCCAAATTACCCGTCATGAAAGAAAATGTACACATTGAGCCGTTTCTTTTATAAAGGTATTATAGAAAGTGCATCATTCAACTATTTCAACAAAATATAATTTATGGTGCATGCGTATTATTTTAATCCAGAGCTTTGTTTAAGCCAAAATATTACTCTGCAAAATTCGCTTGAAGTGATATCATTAATTATAGAAGAATGTCAACAAGTTTCACTTTTCCCCATTACCATTATAATAATTCAATTTGTATCAATAAAACAATCGTATAAAATTTACCAACAATGTCTTATAAATGCGTATAGATGGCGCTGTTCCTAATTGCTTAACGGAAATACAATGAATACTTATTCACATAATTTGGTCAAATTTGGATTCTTTCTTTTTGTATACAAACAATTTCGTATACATAATTATGCAACATACAAATGGATAAAATGAATTTACATAAAAATATATGAACTACATAGTAAAGAGAATTAGATAAAGTGCAGCCCTGATTTCCCCATTTTAATTGCAATTTTCTTTTCTTGATCCTAATAAATTATCTAAAAGGAGTTTCTGTATTCTATCAATGGTTGGTAGTACATGTACACCCCCTTTTCTAAATATAAATAACATATATTTTACCATAACAATTATAGAGTTGCAACTTTTAATTCTATTTTAATTACCTGACAATCCAACAAAATAACTCGCCAACTTATAAAAGTCCTCTTTTCCATCTAACTCAAAACGTTTTACCAAAGCTTGCCATATAAATTTAACATTTACACAACATAAAAATATATGTGAATATGTTTCCCTTTCCTGTTTAAAGTACAAACATAAGTTATCTTCAACAAATCCAAATCTAAATAAATGATCTTTAGTATAAATTGCCCCATGCAGTAACTTAAATTGAAACTCTCTCTGCTTCCCTATCAATGTTATTCTTGGTCTAAAAAATATTAACTTATTTCTTTATCTATATAATTATAATTGTTTTGTCCATCCCTTATCTGTAAATCATGACTTTTTTCAATTCTCTAATAAAAACAATCATATTTTTTTCTTGAGGTTACATCCATATAAAGCTTATTTATTTCTCCAAAATATGTAAGTTTATATTATTATTAATCAAGTCTACCTACCTTTCAACATTTCCAAATAATAGGGAGAAATCTTCAAAGTAAACTTCATCTTTTTCATTTCATAATCACATACAAAAATTAGCCTTCCTCCCACTGAACTTAAGCAATAATCAAAAAATAATTTCCATCCAGAAGTCACACCCACATTATACGCTGCGTTCTAACAAATATTTCAAAATTAACCATTTTAACTCCATCATAATTATAATTATAGAAATTAAGAAACATACGCGAAAACACATATATTATGTTTATACACACTCACTCACGTACACAACAGACACATACATACATACATATACATATACATACACAAACAAACGAATACAAAACACAAACACAAACAAACACGCAATTACACACACACACAAGCAAGCAAATACAAACCCAATTTTGTTCATGTATTCTTAACCCAAAGAATATTATATTCTTTATAATAACGCAAAAAGCACAAAAGATACATGTATTTTCAACTTGTTTTATTTACAACTCTACGGCTTTCACAAAATAGTTACATTTGTATAAAGAAATCAATTTTACATTCTCAAAATAATATAGAGAACTTCATTTTCTGAACAAAAATCAGCCAATCAAAAGGTGAATTAATATATACATTTACACGAATGAATTCTAGCCATACAACATAATTAGTGATAATTTGATTGCCATAATTAGAAGCCATTTAAAGTTCATACAAATATTCATACCAAACATTTGATAATGTGTACTTCTTCAACAAGATCACACACAAATATACAAACTTGAAAGCGTGTACATTATACTCTATCCATAGCATGTATGCGACACAACTTGGCAGTCTAGCATTCATATCAAACTACACATTTTGTATTTTAAACTCATATTTTAAAAAGAAAGCAAAACGAACTCGAGACAAATTATTTATATTTAGCCCAGATACACATTCCAAAAAAAACGAACAGACAACAATACACAACCGTTTTCTCTACTAGTTGTGGGTAAGAGAAAACAACAATAATTGTTTCACACAGATTTTGCATCCGCACTCTAAATACGAAGTTTACACCAAAACTTATACGAATATTTCGGCAAAGGCTCACGCTGTTTTAAAATAAAATATGTGTCAATTGTTCGTTATAATGTAAAACAAAAATAAAGCTATTTATACACCAATTAGTTACAATATTACAGTTATATCGCACATTCTTTAATCTAGCCCTTGCATATTACCAGAGTACATCCGTAAATGGTTACCGTAAGAAAATACAGTTTACATGTACATCGGATAACAACGTCATTTTCTGATTTTGTCTCAAACAATGTTTTCTTTGTTTGATATTTTTCTGTTTTGATACGTTTTGATACCGTCGCCCAATAAAAAGTCATATTACCTTAGAGTAGAGTTTGTATAATTGAAAACGTAAAGGGAGCCTTGATATAACAAAACCCTCTTATACATGTAACTAGGTAATTTGGCAGGTCCAAACCCTTTATATTCTATTTTTGTTTAACTCGGATAGTATTTCCAATGATAAATTAGTTACCGGATATCACAAGGTTATTTTCATGGTCCAATGAGCTCGTTTAAAGAAGTTCCTGTGTATATACATGTCAATTATATTACATATATTCTATTGTTTCGTAATGCTATTTGAGGTCTTTCTACAGCCGGAGGGGGGGGGGGGGGGGGGGGGGGGGGGGGCATGATGCCCGATCGCCGCGAACATTTGCACGCGTGTCGAGTAAACTGTATATATAATAGTAATTTTATTTTTGTTTCAATTTATTTATGGTAATTAATGCAAAATAAGGTCCAAAAAGACGTTTTTTTTCTTCTTATAAATCTTTTTTTGTGTGGATAATTGAACTCTGGTATTCACCATTTACATTTATACACTTCATCAATTGTATAACGCACCTCATGACTCCCGGGAAAGGTGCGTCATGGTTGGGTAATTTACCACAACATTTTTTGACGCAGCTACCGTCAAGGCAACCCTTGGTCCGTCACATCATGACAAAAGGGGTGTGTCATTGTCAGTCAATTTACCTGTCATGGTTCGTCAAAATCAAGAGATGGTGCGTCACAAAAGTAATCGTATGTACCGTCATTGTAGGTGAATGGTCCGTCAACATTTTGACCCAAGGGTGCGTCATGGTATGCCGAAATCCCACTCGCATAGGACCAATGGCGCTCCATTCCCGGGGGTCATGAGGTGCGTAATAAAGTTTATTATTTTTTAGACAAGTTGGAACAATTATACAACACAATTTGGAAGCTCCTTCTTATTTCTCATGTTCTCTATTGTTTTGATTTTTCTTATACTTTTTATTTGCCATTTCGATTTGTTATTGTCTAATTTTATTTCTATTATTTAACTATGTTGAGCCCCCTGAGCCTCAAAACAAAATGAAAACAAGACCAAATAACTCAAATGTTATCCTTTTTTGTTGTTGAAAATGTTTCATAAATCACAAAAATGAGCCATCGTCGGGCCGATGTGCAAACAGAAAAAGTAACGGTAACGGTAGGTCCGCTTTTCACAAATTCGGTTTTACTAGATGCGCAAGAATTAAAGCGCAATCGGGGAAATCGCGGAGGGGGACCATTATGCCCCGGCTCTGTTAGGGTTAAATGCAACAGCGCAGATTGTCCCTTACAATCCCCGCCCCCCCCCCCCCCCCCCAACGAATAAATGAAAGAAATAAAGCCTGTATAATACAACACGACCCTTTGTGATGTCATTATTGTTTCGCCTCGTTTATGTTGTGTTAGCACGGTGGCATATGATGGCAAATTGTGATTTCCTATACCCCATGCACGAAATCCGTAGACGTACTTTTCAATTTATGGAATATATCCCACTAGAGAACACAGGTCTTGTATTTTGTTCAACGAGGCCGATATTTAAAGCCTTTGTCATGTATGTATGCACATTTATGTATGTATATACATTTATGTATGTAGTTTTGTAGTAAGTAGTTATGGTGTGATATGCTGGGGAAGTTGATTTTGAATAAAAAATAAAAATGTAAATGCCATTCTCAACGGAGCACCCCCCCCCCCCCCCCAAGCCCAGATAATCATTTTCCTATAGCCATAGGTTCATGGGCGTGATAGAACTGCAAAAATTCACCCCCCCCCCCCCCTTACTCTTCACCCATCCTACTCTGTGGGGGAAATAAGGGAAATAAAGGGGGGGGGGGATGAATGCCCCCTTGGAAATTCGTATTCCCTCTTAATCCGACCCTAGTAATTATTGCATCCACTCATTAAACTCCCCATTTGATTGGTTCGGTCACTTTAGCTATCCTAAATGAAACCCGCCCCCTCCCCATCTACCTGGATTTACCCGGACCATGCCTGTGTTTCATGGTAACCAGTGACCCAGGTACGGTGCCCCTCCCCCCCCCCCCTCGCAGTGGCATAGCTGTGCCCCCCTCCTCCCTCCCCATATAATTTGCCCAGACAAAAAAGAATGAGGGGAAATTCCATTAAAACAAAAATGTGCATGCCCCCAAATCAGTCGGACCATGCTACACCAATAACTGGGTTGAAAATAAGAACTACACAATGTGCCCCCACCCCCCCCCCCACCATAATTATTACCATACTATGCCACTGATGGGTACTGTACACCAGAGACAAACAAATAAAAGGAGACTTAACAAATTGTCTTTCAGTTAAGTATAAAAATATATTCCTGTTGCAGATGGTCATAGTGTATAGAAGACATTCTGTCAAATAATTTCTTTTTTCATTTTACATCTTCTCAATTTACATTGCAATCAAGATGGAAGATATCATTATTATATTTCAATTTCATTAAATTAAAATGTAATAATTTTACTGCTGAAAGAACTCAAAACTCCACAAAAAAAAATATGCGAGTTTTAAATTACGCATCTCTTTGAATCAATGTTGGCAAGAAAACAAAAAACAATTATGACAGAGGTAGAAAACATGAATTACTCAACAAAGTTTTAGTTCTGTCACTTGATGAAACTCTATAATTTGCTTATCGTTGAGGTTCTGGCTTTTGTGTTGTTTTGACCGTACTTATAAAATCATCTTTCAGTTCAAAGAAAATTATCAAGGATTAATTCCATTTAAAACGTACTGTTTTTTTGCTTGTTAAAAGTTATGGGAGCATAATTCTAGTAAATTTATCTGATTTTCTTTCAGGTTTTTGGTAACCCTAATTTGAGAGCCTGAGAACTAAGTAAAAATCACATAATTGAGCATTAAATTCTAACGGGGCATGAATTCAGGCTTTTGGCTTTAAAAAAAAAACCCAGACATTCTTGAGGAAATATTTCATACAGGGTTCAAAACACCCTGCTCAATAAAATGTTAAGAATTGCAAATACCTGATTTTGTTTTAATTTAGATTCACCAATATTTAGAGGATTCTGCAAGTTATTCTTTTTATTTGCTTTCATTAGTAGGAATTTAAGGACTACATATTAGTACTATTTTAGCTTTTTGAAATGATCGCCATTTTCATACCCTCTTCTAAAGCTATCTTCAATCTATCATCATCATAATATTCTTCATCATCATCTTCATCATCATCATCATCATCATCACCACCATCATCATCACCACCATCATCTTTATCATAATCATCATCATCACTACAATCATCACCATCTTTAGCACCAATTGGCATATTCAGTCTCTCGATTTCGATCCATGCAAAATGCTTCTGCAAAATAATTAATAGTTCCATTGTTCCTATTCCTGAAGATATTGTTACTCAGTTCGTTTCTTGAAGAAAGCAAGGATGAAAGATGTAGTCGGTTGAAAAATGTTCCTCCTGTGAAAATTACAAAGCGGTAGTCTACTGCAGTCTTTTAGAGTTATGCTCTATTGCAATTATCATGGTGATATGAAATGCAATCTAGTTCATTGGTAGAATGGGGTTCCCTCGATAATCTGTTTGCAAACAAAAATATTTATATATATCCGATGGCTAACTTGCATTGATACAAATGGTGCTGATATTTCAAAATTTCAGTGACAAAACGGCAATAAGTTTTGCCTTTTTTTAACCTGCTGCATTTAAAGGTAATGTTTGTCAGAAACAGGGAAAAGTATGTCTTTCTCCAGCGACAATTAACAAAATAACTGTCAGATATTTTTTAGTGAGTTGTCTTCTTTAGTTTAAACTTGACAAATGCAGCACAAATTTCATCATGATTGCCTTGGCACTAATTTCTTGCAGCACGTCCATACGGATGCACGGGACACATGAGAAAATGCACGAATCCTCTTGGCATTCCAGGCGATTTGGTTTTGCGACATTTAGTAGGCTATCTCTGCCAACTACTTCTCGTGATCATCAATATTATGATGCTCCCATGTTCTTTTGCCCAAGACATGTTCCATCATATGATCTCAGCTATTTCCTTTTCATGATATTGGTGCTTCACAAACCTGCAGTCTAGAAGCCGTTAACTTTCCCAAGTCTTATCTTTCTCTCTTCAGAAATGTTTTGCTACAGTAAAACCACCATAGGTCTTATGCAGTCATGACCAATTGTGGGCACCGCACTCAATGGTGAGCGAATCGTCGATCCACGAAAGAAAAAGCGATAGAGCATGTAGTTCAGTCGTCTGAACAGACTAATAGCTTCAGAATTGTCTGCTGCAAACTTCATGGTGTGACTGGCTAGGACACGAGCCCAGCTCTCTAAAGATTGATGCTCGTAACTGTCTATCCTTCAGAAGCCTTTTTGCAAAATCGCTACCGCAAACACCTCACGCCGACTTTTCTAAACACTCGCCGAGAATTCAAGATCCCTATTCATTTTGTTCTGAAGACATTCTGCTGGACGGAAACGCAGGTTACTGCGGGGTTCTGGACGACCGGGGTGGGTGGAGGTACAGCCCTTCTACCTCATCTCAAGAGCATAGGATGCAAACCTCTTGCGGAAGAGTCAGAGTAGGGGCCAGAGTCTGTGCCAGGGTCGGGGGGAGGGAGGGGTGTCTCACTGGGGTCACGTGTTGGGCGAGCTGGTCTTGGGAGGGTGCATGAAGTGGCAATTTTCCCCCCTCAGGCAACCCCTCTCTGTGCCGTAGTGGTAGCACACCACTTTTTTACCACCACGACCTTTGGATGGAGAATAACAAAAATAAATATTCACTTATTAATTAATTTATGGTAGTCATCGTAGCCAAGAAGGCAAAGTGTCATGGTTGTATCAGTAAAAAGACAAGGGTATATAATAATGAACTGTATTAGGATGTTGGAAGGGCCAAAAAAGTTTGCATTGTGGTTTGAATCATAAGTATATTATAACATTTATGAATTAAAGTGATCCATTAAATTTCACCAAAAGTAATATTTGAGACTACAATCATATACCAATTTGATTGTAAGATTCTTGAGAATGACATGTGAGATTTTTTATAGAAAAGGAATAATGTTTACCTAGTGAAAACAATGAAAATCAATGTCTGATTTTATCCTGATCATTCGCGGGAAGTATCCGAATTGGGATACTCTGGACTACGGTCGAAAGCGTATATACATGTAGATGCTTTCAAATTCAATCTGAAACATCTCCATTAGGGAGACATTTGAAAAATCTAAACTCATTTCATTCTTCTGTTACCATAAGCCAAACAACAAGGTACAAGAGAAGTGTGACACTCCAAGTGATTTTGTTTAATTTTATAAAGTAAATGGATCACTTTAAGAGCAAACTATGATGGAATGGATAATATACAACTAACGAATGGGCTTCTTGTGATAGTCAAATCTATTACCGAGGTGGGCTCAAAATGATTATTACCCGAAGCGTAGCTGAGGGTAATAGTCATTTTGAGCCCACCGAGGTAATAGATTGCCTATCACAATCAAGCACATTCGTTAGTTGTTTTATATCACTCATCAATATCAGTGATTGTGTTCAGCTTATAGCAAAATAAGTGATAATCTCTGAATATTTCATAAAATCGCTTGTAAATTTTGATATAAAAATCAATCGACATTAATGAAGCCAGTATGAGCCTCCAGAACCACGGCGCATCTAATACGCTTAAAGTCATTGCTATTTTGCGCACACAATCACAAAGACGCAAAACTGAGTGCGCACCAACGCGCTGGCAGTTGCGCACATACGCGATGAATGCGTGCTAGCGCTCCCACGGATGTGCTTATTGGCTGTCTTGGCGTTCTTCTTCCTAGGGTGTTAGTTTTTACCAGCAATGTCAATCACGTGACTAGAACGTGTGCGCCATAGAGTACTGCACAAATTTGATCGCGTGTGCATTTTGCTTAAACACATGATCTATGGGACGAACGCGTAACGAACTTTTAGTGTTAATTTTTTGCTAACAGCCCGGTCACATGATTGCGCGGGGATTGCGCGTGTTGTCCAAAACTATCATTTGTCAAATACAATGGTAAAACGATCTTATGAGGGATATAAATTAATATAAATACAAATATACAAAATCCTTGTTTGCTTCGAGTGTTGTTTGGCACAGATAATAATATCACATATAATAATATCAATGAAGTTAATAACCCAAACTGGTACTGTTTTATAATAGACGAGTCAACTAAATATCATGCTGTCTACGATAGCTCCAATAATAACATGCACTTTCCATTCTTGGCAATTTGAATGCCTAGGAACTGTTGGTATTTTCATAAATTATGTATTATATTTTTATACTATGACTTAACGGTTCAGTTAAAGATGTGATTTTGAAATACAGAAATAAAATTGTCACAAGTTTGAATTCAGTGGAACCTCATAAAGATATTCTTTGACTTGTTCACCCTGATATAAACAAGGTATTGTGCATGGTCCCAAAGACCTTATATAAAGAGGTTACCCTATCAGGGATGTAAGTGGAGCTAAAAAAAAAATCCAGAAACTGGGGGTCCAGGGGCGGTAGCCCCCTGGCGGGGTTGCAGGGGTTGCAGCGCCCTTGCCCCATAGCAGCGCCCCTGCAGGAAAATTTTGCAAATTTGCCTTTGAACTTTGCAGTTTTTAGTAACATGATAGATATGTTTTGATTGTAATTTGTAATTTAAAAAAAATAAAATTAAAAAAAATAATAATAATTAAAACAAAAATAAATAAATTAATTAATTAATTAAAAAAACAGAATTTTATAAAAAATCCGGATTTCCGTCAAAATCCGGAAAACTTACATCCCTGCCCTATATACAACTCAAACTTTAACTGGGAAGAAGTTCAGTAAACTGTATCTTACCTCTTCCTCCTCCTCCTCCTCCTCGCCCCCTCCATCCCCCCCTGGGGCCCATGTCATGGGGGAAGCCCCCACGCCCCATGTCTGGTGGATATCCCCCTCGGCCCCTCATCGGTGGGCCCATGCCCCTCCCGGGACCAGAGAAGTTTGGTCCGGGTCCGAAACCAGGTCCGGGTCCGTAACCCCCTGGGCCCTCCATTCCTGGCCCTATAGTGAAAACAACAATTGAATATTAGTAATTAATTAATGATGAATTCTTGCCACTAGAATATTCAAGAAACAAAAATATATCCAAGTTAGCCTACTAGTTCAGAATCATATAATTTGCTTTGTATGATATGATACAAATTTGAAATTATTTATCATAATCGAGTACCAGTCGAGGTTTGTAAAGTTGCAGAAAACATGTTGTACAGCCAAGAATATTGAAGAAATATAGTTAAACTAGATGGATCTTCGATTGCGCGCAATCGAAAATTATGCCTCCGCTATCACGCGATTTTAATATGCCCAAATTAACATGCACTGATTTAATTTTTCTTATATTTTGAGTCCTGTGACCTTGACCATATGATCCCAATCTTTGATGGCTCCCTAAAAAACAGTCAGGTACCAAGTTTGATTGAAATCTGACATTTAGTTCTTGAGATTTTGGTATTACAAGCTTTTTTGCATGTATAATGAGTCCCGTGACCTTGACCTCAACCTCATGACCCCAACATTTTATGGCTACGTTGACTCTTTATGATACAGGTACCGAGTTTGATTGAAATCTGACATTCAGTTCTTGAAATTTTGCAATTACAAGCCATTTTCGCATACATATTGAGTCATGTGACCTTGACCTTTGACCTCATGACCCCCCAAATCTAATCAGATCAGTGGCACCCCGATATGTACACTCATACCTAGTATGTAATTGATCCGTCAACCGGTTCTTGAGATATCGCAAGAACGAGGCATTTTTGCACATACATCGATTCCTGTGACCTTGACCTTTGTCCTCATGAACCCCAAAATCTAATCAGATCATTGCCACCCCAATATCTACACTAATATCAAGTTTGAATTTGATCCGTCAACCAGTTCTTGAGATATCGCGAGAACGAGGCATTTTTGCATATATATTGAGTCCTGTGACCTTGACCTTTAACCTCATGAACCCCAAAATCTAATCAGATCATTGCCACCCCAATATCTACACTAATACCAAGTTTGAATTTGATCCGTCAACCAGTTCTTGAGATATCGCGAGAACGAGGCATTTTTGCATATATATCGAGTCCTGTGACCTTGACCTTTGACCTCATGACCCCTAAAATCTAATCAGATCATTGCCACCCCAATATCTACACTAATACCAAGTTTGAATTTGATCCGTCAACCAGTTCTTGAGATATCGCGAGAACGAGGCATTTTTGCATATATATTGAGTCCTGTGACCTTGACCTTTGACCTCATGACCCCTAAAATCTAATCAGATCATTGTCACCCCAATATGTACACTCATACCAAGTTTGAAATTGATCCGTCAACTGGTTCTTGAGATATCGCGAGAACGAAAACGGGACGTACGGACGGACGTACGTACGGACGGACGGACGGACGGACGGACGGACAACCCGAAAACATAATGCCTCCGGCCACTTCGTTGGCGGAGGCATAAATATCAATTGAAAGGGATATTTGCATGATTCAATCTAAGTGTTTGTCAAAATAAAAATAAAAGCCAACAATACTACACGGAGGAAAGGACACTTCTCATTCATGTCACTCCTAGCCCAGTAGAAACACAAGCATTGCCATTGCCGAGTGCAATTGTTCACTGCTTCAAACTGGCCGTGGCCAAACTATGTGATATACAATGGACGTGGCCCAGAAAATATTCTTGTATGGCCCTTGGAGAAGGAAAGTAATGTTTTATAAAAATTGTACGTCAAAGGGGAATCGTTCTCATTGAGAAGTCCTTATTTAGTGTATTTTCACATGGATTCAAAACCAAGCGCATGACTCTTAAACATTTCAGAAAGAACCAGCACTCAAATATATCTGTAAAGGGCAAAGATCTCAATAGTAGGTTAAAATCATGTCATATGTTATAATAGTAATCCACAACCTGAATTTAACCATCAAACTAAAATTTGGTATAATGAACCATAATAATAATGGTATTTTACTCAACAAAATGTCACATTCGCAGCTACAAGCTGAATTGCAGTGTCATGTGCAACAATATTTACAAACACCAAAATAACTTAAAGGAAATTACGAGGGATAAAGAAATTTTAATATATACAATAATTAGAGAAAGACACATTAATAACATATGAATAGCAGAACGAATTAGCCGTGAATAATAACGAACGACGGTAAATTATGTTGTTGTTAAACATGGGTTAAATTTAACCCATTGAATATAATGACCTAGCGTCGAATTGAATCCTCTGATGAAAATTTGAACTACATTTATAACGAAACAAACAAATTTACCGTCAAAACGTGGCCTTGGACCTGGGCCACGTGGTCCATGGCCCATGAGTCCCATAGGACCACCAGGCCCCATCGGGAAGGGTCCGCCAGGTTCATGGGGAGGTCCCCGTGGTCCAAAGTCGCCTGGCCCAAAGTCGCCTGGCCCAAAGTTTCCCTGGCCTTGCGGTGGAAATGGTGGCATGTTTCTGCCCTCTATAGGTGGATTATCTGAGAGAATACAAACAAATGCACCAATAAATCTATTAAAAGCAGTTCAACACATGATATAACAAAACAGAAAGTAAAGTGTGTAAGTGGGGAAAGTATTTCACGAAGGTAATTCTAATTGAAGTATTACAAAAGGAATAACTAAAAATTTGCGAGATATTTGATGCTTCGGCCAATGTTTGCAATATTTCTGCCATCCACACAATGAAATCTAATGACAACTTGGATAAACATTTAAACATTAATCATCACAAATATTGCAGATTAAATGTAAAACTCTTCATGTATCGTACACTTGGGCGCATATAATGTATATAGATGGAACAGATTATTTTGTGATAAATGTACGATTCATATGCATGTTGGGAAGGCAGATCAACTATCAATGCTCTAGTCTACTCACCCGGATTCTGGTTCTTGAATGGCTCCAGCATCTCCTTGAGCTTGTCCAGGTTCTCCTTCTTCAGGAGGTCGCTGCCTGGTTTGGCTTCACCCTCCTAGACAAGGCGAGAGGAAACATCACAATACATTAAATTTGTAATAATAATAACAATAATAATATTAACATTTATATAGCACAGCTATAATAAATATATACTCTACTGCACTTAAATTAGTATTACCCATGGACATCAGGCACAGTTCAAACCCACACAATGATATTGCATACTTTCTCAACTCCCCGGGGAGCATACTAACCATAAAGGACACAATAACATTTAAGACTTAAAAGAAGTTCTTATATAAGGCTCAAAATATATTTTCATTCACTGCACAGTGAAGTGGCAGCTAAAATCGTCAAGAAAGATGTATGATATACTGACGCACAGTGAGCATTGCTATTCAAGAATTTGATTTTCCTGATTAACAGGTTGACTGTGCTAATTTTCTGGGATGTCAGAACTTGAAAAGACGGTCTCAGTAGGGGGAACGATAACAATATAAAATATCTACAAGAGTGTTCAATAACTTATTGACTATGAAGCTTTAAAGTAAAAATTTAGGTTTTTTAATAATTATGGTCATACAAGTGCTGAAGTGTTTTTGTTTAAATCTAGCAGATAACACACCAGAAGGTTCTGCACATACTTGATGGTCCTATTTATAATTAAGGGAATGTAAATGTTATGACATTACTTTCTATTTTCATAATTTTGTACAAAGGTAACTACAACTCGCCTATTACGGCCAGATGGTTCTGCACATTTTTTATGGTGCTTTTAGGGGAAGGTAAATGGCGTGGCATAGTTTTCTTGTTTGAATACTTTCGCAAAGGTAACTTCAACTCACCGATAACGAGGCCAGAAGGTTCTGCACGTTCTTGATAGTGGTGTTCGGGGAGGGCGGGGTATTGCCCTGCTGGGGTCCCCCCGGACCAGGCTTCTTCTGCTGGGGTGTGCCAAGGGCTCCTGGATGGGCACCACTGTGACTATGGGGTCCGTTGCGAGGCACCCCGGGGGGTAACCCATGATGTGCTCCATGGGGTGGCGGATGCGGATGCGGTGCTCCATGGGGTGCCGGATGCGGTCCCCCATGGGGTCCCCCGTGCGGACCTGTATGGTGTCCCATATGGGGTGCACTATGAGGGGGTGTTCCATGGGGTACTCCGTGGCCCGGTCCCACAGGGGGGTGCACCATGGGGGGTGGCAACTCTTCATGTCCGTGCATGGGGTAGTGGTGGCCGAAGAGGTCCGGATGATCTGCATGGAATTGTTCCTCAGTGTGTTCCCCACTCGACTCCTGTCAGTGGTGAAAAGGTCAACAGTATTTGTTGTCATATTATGCAAAAACATTGCAATTTGGATGGTTGAGTTATATATCAGTTCTACCCTCCGAGTGACAAAGCCAAGTGCCAAAGGGTATAAATCTATGGTAATTCAGATTTCATATCATGTTGTAGAAATAAATTTAAGATGTGATTGTATACATTGGTTTGAATGAAATAAATCAAATTGAATGAATTAGGCATCAACTAGTGTACTGAATGATCATTTACTACTTACATCCTCTGTGGGGATAATCTTGGTGTGTTCTGCCTTCTTAGTCTCTGGATCAGGCTCCTTGGGGGTGAACGGAAGGTGCATGAGATCAAAGAAGATCACCTGGAGGACGGTCTGCTCCCGCTTCATTTGAAGGTCCCTCTCAGTACTATTGACTCCATATTCTACTAAGATAGGCGGTACCTCCATTAGAGAGGGTTTATGCCACTGTAGGAAATAAAGAAAAGTGCATAATTAGGATTAGGATTTGGATAAGGATTAAGATATATAATATTTGCATATTGCTTCTGATCAATGAAGATCTCTCAAAGGATGGTCTGCTAGCACTTTGCTTGAATGCTCCTCTCTCGGTGCTATTGAATCCATATTTTACTAACATAGGCGGTAGCTCCATAAGAGGGATCTATAGATCTGCCACTGTAGCAAATACAGAAGAAAGAGTATGATAAGGATTAGGACAGATATTAATGGGAATTGCTTCTAGTCAAAGAACTCCTACAGAATAAACAGTTTTTGCTATGCTTGAATCAATAAACGGTTCTTGCTTTGCTTGAATCACAGTCATTTTTCTGTTGGCTCTGTATTATACTAAGATAGGTGATAGCTCCATTAGAGGGGGTATATGCAACTGTAGAAAATAAAGAAAAGTGCACAATTATATACATATTAATCTGTGAAAACAGACCTTCATGACTTCTACAGTTGAATTCCTATTTGATTTGTCCTCATCCAACTTGCCTAGAATCATGGCATTGCGGATGGCCAGTTTCTCCATCATTTTCTCATTTGCCCTTAAAATCTATCTGAAATACCCCCAAGTTTTTACAAATTGCTGTTGTAGTCATTAGTCAATGTTCAAAATTAACATAGGCCTGCTAGCCCAGTGCTACTAAAAATTAGCTTATTTCATTGATGCATCATTCCACTGGCCCAAATGCACAACCAAGTATAACATAACTTTTACAATTTGTCTTTCTTTAGGGCCACCAGGTTTGGTTTTGGGCCACTAGAATTGGAAGAAACCTTGATTTACCTGCCCAACTGGAGCACTTGGCAAAATAGTGAACTTCTAGCATTGGTTGTTGTATTAACGGCAACCCATTCCCTTCGAGTTTCTGAAATCCCCATAGACTTTGTACACAGCCCACCTGGTTCCCGTCGTCAAGGGGTTAACATATAACGGAAGCATACCTTCATGTATTCTATGGTTGAGTTCCCATTTAATTTGTCCTCCTCCCCCTTGCCTTGATGCATAGCGCTGCGGATGTTCTGCTTCTCCATCAGTTTCTCGTTCGCCATGGCGTCATGGAAATCTTTCACCCTGTTCACATTCACTGCAACAAGAAAAGACAAACATTAAAATTGTAAAAATACCATTTGACAAAAGTAAAAATACCACCACCACCACCACCACCAGAATCTTTATCACCACTGCCACCCCCTCCACCACCATCATAAAAACAACACAACCATAATCACCATCATCAATTCAACATCATTATCATTATCATCATCATCACCATTTTCAACCTTATCATTGATGTCATCATATTTTCTACTCAGGTTTTTCCTTACCTCTCCCCGTTTCGTCGAGCACAAAGTAGCAAACGTCTACTAGGTCTGTCTCTTTCCTTCCACCGCACCTGGCTTCTCTGATGGCCCACCACAATCATCATCATAACCTACATCAACCACCACCACCATCATCATCACCATCTTATTTTCTATATGGCCTTCCTTACTCTCTCCGTTTCGTCGAGCACAAAGTAGCACCTGCTTCTTGTTATTGGATGGCCCGTACTTGAGGTTGCTCTTGCCGATCATCACCATCATCATCATAATCTTTATCTGCATCACTACAATCATCAATTCGTCATCACCATCATCATCCTAATCACCATCATCAATACATTGCCGCCTCCATCACTACCACCATCTTGCCCCCTGTGACCATCATCATCAAATCTTTATCACCATCAACATCATCTTCATTTCCAGCATCACTATCATTTCTACGATCATCCTCATCATCATCCTTACCTCTCTCAGTTTCGTCGAGCACAAAGTAGCAGACGTCTACGAGGTCCGTCTACGAGGTCCGTCTCCTACCTTCCTCCGCACCCGGCTTCTTGGATGGCCCACCACAACCACGATCATCATCATAACCTACATCAACAACCCCCACCATTATCATCATCATCACCATCTTATTTTCTATTATATGGCCTTCCTTACCTCTCTCCGTTTCGTCGAGCACAAAGTAGCAGACGTCCACGAGGTCCGTCTCCTCCTTCCACCGCACCTGCTTCTTGTTCTTGGACGGCCCGTACTTGAGGTTGCTCTTGCCGATCGTGATGGGTCTCTCCTCGTTCCAGTCCTCTCCGATGTCCCCCTCCTCCTTCACCTCCTCTTTGCCCTCTTCCGGTGGTGTCCCCGTCGGTGGACTATCATCCTTCTTCTGCTCCTCTGGGACTTGGTTGGACGAGTAGAAGGAAACTGTCCAGAGAAAGATTGACGCAGGTTATCAACAATGCCATTGAATGCAAAATGCTACGACTTTGTTGGGTGAGAGTGCATTTAGCTGATTTTTTGCCAAATGGAGTTCTGCATTCCACCTTGTATCATCCTCTATGTAATTATTATTCAAATTTGGGGAATATTTATAACAAATAAAAGAGTGCTAAATTGGGTTTCTACAAGGCACCAACACTTTCTCTTTTTCAACCAAAAACTTGTCCTCAGCCTTGTCCCCTCTTTCTTTCATCCAATGAACTATAAACCAATGTACATTTTTTACAAACACATAAAACAAAAGTACCCATGCTATGAACCCAAACCATAGGTTTGAAATAATATAACCATGCATGGGGATGTACATGCTGGTCTGAATATGTAACGAGGCTATTTAGTGATAACACTGCAAGATAGCACAGTACATCTGGTTCAATAAACTGAATTACCTGTAACATAATGAAAATAAAATTAAAGAAACAAACTTTACTTACATTTAGGAGGCTCCACCTTTACATCCTGTAAATGAATAAAAAAGAAATTGGGAGGTTTATACATTACTATAAATGATTAATGGGGAGGAGGGAACATCACGGAATGTTCCTCTGCAAGGGATTTGAAATAGCAGTTTGTATTTTCACTCATTACTCAGCCATATGATATTCATTAAACATGTTTACAAATCACTCAGTGGAAATATCAGATCACAGCAATCACATTTTATCAACCTTTAATTTTTTGCATGTCAACGTAGTTACTAGATCCTTTTAAGAAGTGAGTAACTAAACTGGGTTCCAAAAGAAACTTATCACTTCTTCAGAGCGACACACATTAAAATCCAAAGCATAAAAATCAATCATAATTGGGCGTAGATTAGCTATAATACCCCTTAGCAAGCTCATCTAAAAAAAAATTGGTTTGCTTTAGTCAACAAAGAATAAAATAAGGTGAAATCGCAAGAGGTCATTTTTAAAAAATCACAGAAACTGCTCGCCTTCCGGGCACAGAGCTCGGTACGGACAATAGCCAGTCTAGTGGTTACATAACCCGCTTTGAAGTTGAATGAATAGCTATTGAAAGTTCTGAATAGACCGCCTTTCGTGGATGTTCGCAGCGAGCAGTTTCTGTGATTTTTGAAAAGTGATCTGTAGTGATTCCATCGAATTTTTCTCACTTTTGGTAAAAGCAAACTTTTAATTTTTAGGATATGCTTCATAAGGAGAATGATAGCTTATCTGTGTATAAATATGATTCAATTTGATGCTATGGATTTTAGTGAGTGTCGCTCTGAAAACGTGATAAGTTTCTTTTGGAGCCCAGTTTAGTTCTAAAACAGGGCTTGACACTAGCACTTGCCTGTTTGCCCATTGAAAGTAAAAAGTTATGTCGGGCAAGTAAAATTCAATAAATGGTCTAGTTTGGTTGCCCAGTTGGACAACTAACATTGCTGTTCAACTAAGGTAAATCTCATTTAGAGACAAGCAAGAAATTTGTCAAGCAAATCTCTACCTAGCTCGATTATTTATCTTTTGTTTCACAGTAGTGTTTTCATGCAGGCAAGTCAATTTTCTGTTTGGGCAAGTACAATTTAAAAATGTACGAATTTACCTGCCCGGATATGCAAGTAGAAAAAAGAAATTTGTGTAGAGGCTTGGTTAATATGAGACTCGCCTCTGAAAAATGAAACCTGTTTCCATGCTTCTATTGGTAATATTAATACAACAAGCAAGGTATGTGAGGACCGCTATTAAAGTAAGTTTTGTGGACTCTGAGACTCACCTCTGGTGGAGTTGGACTCTTGGTCTTGATGGAACCCGTTGAGTTTTGTCGGCCAACCTTCTTGGGAATCTTCTTCTTGATTGCAAGACTAGGAGCGTTGAGTGCATCAAGGAAACCTGAGCTTTCTTGCACTGTTTAGTTAAGAAAGATAAGAAAATGAATATGATTATTTATCATTGAAGTTTGATTTAACCCGTTCCCTTAGAGATTAGGAGATCCCCATAGACTTTGAACACAGCCCATTAGGTTCCCGGAGGCAAGGGGTTAACAATCTTCTTCTTGATTGCAAGACTAGGAGCGTTGAGTGCATCAAGGAACCCTGAGCTTTCTTGCACTATTTAGTTAAGAAAGATAAGAAAATGAATATGATTATTTATCCATTGGAGTTTGATTTAACAATCTTCTTCTTGATTGTAAGACTAGGAGCGTTGAGTGCATCAAGGAACCCTGAGCTTTCTTGCACTATTTAGTTAAGAAAGATAAGAAAATGAATATGATTATTTATCCATTGGAGTTTGATTTAACAATCTTCTTCTTGATTGTAAGACTAGGAGCGTTGAGTGCATCAAGGAACCCTGAGCTTTCTTGCACTATTTAGTTAAGAAAGATAAGAAAATGAATATGATTATTTATCCATTGGAGTTTGATTTAACAATCTTCTTCTTGATTGTAAGACTAGGAGCGTTGAGTGCATCAAGGAACCCTGAGCTTTCTTGCACTATTTAGTTAAGAAAGATAAGAAAATGAATATGAGTATTTATCCACTGAAGTTTGATTTAACAATCTTCTTTAGAATCTTCTTCTTGACTGAAAGACTAGGAGCGTTGAGTGCATCAAGGAACCCTAAGCTTTCTTGCACTATTTTATAAAAGAAATTAAAGAAATTTAATATGATTATTTTTAATAGCCAGGGGTGTTTGATCTTTATTTGAACATTCTTCTTGATTGCGAATTACTAGAAGCACCCAGAGTGCCTAAGAAAAATATATTATGTTCTCGAGCAGATAAAGCTAGTGTTCTGTACAAGAGGAGGAACAAAAGGAGCAACATCCAGAAATCATACCAAAAGAATTTGCTTACATTTGGGCTTAGCTGGTATAAGTTTAATCTTCCCGTATCCTCCCGGCGGCGTGCTCGACTTTGAATGGTCGTCGGGGTGTGGCTTCATCCTCTTGTCATCCTCTGGATGTGGTTTGTGCTTCCTTTCAAGGTGGTGGTCTTCCGGCTTGGGTTTCTTGTCGATGGGGGACAGTGACTTGCTGAAGAGTGGGCTGCAAAAACAAGTAATCCATATTTATGACTTTGTAATACTGTTTTTAAATTAAACTTAAATTAAACTTACATTTTCTTTTTCCAAAGCAAGTGTTCATTTTATTTTCTCCATTCTTTGTTTTTTACCTATTGAAGACTGATCAGTTTGCAATGAAATTTTCACAGACTATTATGAAAGCACTGACATTTAACTCGGCTTGCCAATGATAAAGCAGCTCAAAAGGAATTGTGTATTTTGTGGTGCATATTAGCGACACTAGCACCCTACGAGTTAAATTTATATAATTCACCAATTTAATTCATGTTTTTGCACATGGCAACAACTTTACAAAGTATTCAATGAAATTATTTGTTCAATTCAATGGCAATTTTAAGCAGCAAATTGGTTAAGAAAGTACAGCCTTGCCAACGTCTATGATGTAAATAGTCATACTTGGTAGCATGAGCATTTTCATGCTATATGTACAATTTCCTGGTCATACAGTGTACATAGACATTGCAAGTGCTGGCATACGAAAATTGATCAGCAGCCATGCATTGTCTACGACACACACACACAACAGAACAGTAATGTACCTATGAGTGCACAATTTCCTGGTCATACAGTGTACATAGACAATGCATGTGTTAGCATGTCAAAATTGATCAGTAGCCATGCATTGTCTATGCATTGCCTACGACACACAACATAATAGTAATGTAGTTTTATAAGTGCACTTTCCTGGTCATACAATGTACATAGACAATGCATGTGTTAGCATGTCAAAATTGATCAGCAGCTATGCATTGTCTATGCATTGTCTACGACACACGACAGAATAGTAATGTAGGTATGAGTGGCCTTACCCATCTTTCTTGATGGTCAGCGGTGGAACACGTTTCTCAGGGATAGCTGGGAGTGGCTGGATGGTGGTTTTCTTCTTCTTAGGTGGGGGTAAATTAGCATCTTTTTCTAGTCCTGCAAAAAACAAAAATCATCATGTAACAATATTTTGCAATTTTATCTACAACTATTGGTTTATTGCACTATTCAAATATGAATATGAACACGGCTTAATTGCAACAAGAGAATAGAGCAATTCATAAGCAGCATAAAATCAATCAATCAATCAAAATCCAAGAATCAAAATATTTTGTGCCATACAGTGAATCAGGCATTATTTATGAACAAAACTTTATTACAATACACAATGCTCAAAATAAGCCTAGGCCCGCTGGCCCAGTGCCACTTTCATAAACTGAGCTTCATTCCACCGAATGTCTCTGATGCTCAATTCCACTGGCCCAGAATAGGCAACGAAATATAACATAATTTGTCATGTTTTTCCTTGTTTGGGGCCACCTGATTCAGATGTTGGGCCTCTAGAATTTGAAAAATCTTGTTTTGGCTTGCCTGACTGGGCCACGAGGCAAAAAGGTTAATTTCTGGCAGAAATGTTAATTCGTAGCAAGTAATAAAAAGTAAAGTAATAAAAACAAGTACCAGTGGATCTGAATTTGGTGTGCGCCGGCCTTGCAATCTTGGCCGTCCGCTTGGTTTTCGTCTCCTCCTCTTTCTTCACCTCCTCCCCCTTCTTCACCACATCCTCGCTCGAGCTCTTTCTCGCACCCGTCGCCGCTTTCAGGCCCGCATGCTTCGAGTTGATACCGTGTTTCCCCTTTGGTGATTCCCCGGATTTGTGCGCACCTGGCGCATCGCTAACGTCCATAGGTTCACTCCCGATTGAACCGAGGCGCAATCTTTTCGATAGAGGCTCGTCGCTTTCGTCGTCTGCATCTCCGTCTTGTCCGGCCGTTGACTTGACTACTTTCTTTATCGGTTTCTTCTTCTTCTTGACACTCGGCGACTTTTCTTTCTCCTTGTCCTTCGCTGCTAATGAATGCAATGAAAGAAAAGACAACCATAATTTTAATGATAATAATAAATATGATTAGTTTTGGTTACCCAGGTAAGCCTGAAGATACAAATGATTGAATACAAAACAGACAAGACATGATTTCTTTCTTTTTTCTGCTGTTAATAATATGCCAAGAAAAAAAGGTAATTTTTTCCTATGTCCTTCATTGTCATTCATGCAAAAACATAGCATTGATTAAAAGGGGATTAGAAGGGGAACAGTGCATGGCTTACCAATATTTGCTGAGTGTATAACAGCCATCCATGTAGTGACAAGGTCATCTGCCATTGACTTCAGTTCTGTAACTTCAAGGGAAACACAGTTGATAAATGATTAATTGTCTTGAATAATTAGTTGTTCTTTTTTCACATGATGTACACGTACATAAACTGTAATGTGTTATTCAATTTAAATATTTGAATTTATACAAGTAGAACACATGACAAGGTGGACTAACTTTTTCCATGTCAGACAATATCAAACTTCAAAACTATCATTTTTGTTTGGTTCAAATATAAGGGGTATGCACGGCCAGCAGGGTAGATACAAATTAATTGAATAAATATACATCAATTTACAATAAACCTTATAATAAATTCATTAATCACATTATAATTATGGCTAGTCATAATTAATGATAGATGAATTATTTTTATCATTAAATTTTTTTTTTATTGTTATTTGTATTTTACCAGATATATGAACAAATGCTTCAGCGCTGGAAAAAAAAAAAAAAAAAAAAAAACATTATTGAAAATTGACAATAAAGAACAAAAAGAACAAAAAGATGCACAATATACATACCATCTTCCCCTTCAATCTTGCTGAATGACTTGATTATCTTGGCTGTGTTATTCTGAAGAACAAAAATAGAAACCATATGGCATATTATTTCAAAATGAAATATATGTCATTCAATTTCAAGTATATTTTGTATTTCCAACAAAACAAATTTGTATAAATCTCAGCGGATGGAATAGAGGAATACTAGTACTAACAGACACACAACATACACAAATCAACTGACAACCCATTAATCAGATTTCAAAACATTTATCTGTATTCTATATTGCTGGACTGTTCATACATCCTGCGAAGATAAATCTTATATACTCTACTGCGCTTAAATAATTATTTAATTATTATTACCCATGGTCATCAGGTACATGTCAAACCAACACAATGATATGCGTACTTTCTCAACTCCCCGGGGAGCATACTAGCCAAGCTGCCACTGATGATGGCGCTAAGGCTAATTAACACCCGACCATGGTACCCATTTATACACCCGGGTAGAGAGCAGCAATTGTGAATTAATTGTCTTGCTGAAGGACAAACAAGGTTATGGTATGCAGGAACTGCAAGGGACTTTCCAAGTAAGTTTTGTTGATTTTAACCATTTTTACTAGATCCCTGTGAACCCCTATTGTATAATGAATTTATAAGAAGAAATCTCTAACCTTCTTCAGAGTGTCTATGGTGACTGGAAGCTCTTTGAAGACCCTGATGAGTTCTATGATGACAGGGTTTTCTTCACTGCTCTTGGCATCATGGAGCCAGGAGTTCAGTAGCTCCCATCCACCTCTCTCAATGAACCTTAGAAAATAAACAAGCAAACAGTAGCATGTCATCAATATAATACTTGAACTGGCCACATTTTAGTGGCAGTACATGGAATGGGAGTCGGGGTGTGTAAGACTCTGATGAGTTCTATGACGGGGCTGTGCTCACTGTGAAGCCACGAGTTGAGTAGTTCCTATCCACCTTGCTCAAAGATTCTTTAAAAAAAAATTATAATTTTAAATAACAGAAGACATCATAGATCTTTTAAAAGGCAAGCAATCCCTTATTGTAGATGCCCCCCCCCCCCCCCCCCAACTCCCCCTTAAAAGCTTTACCATCGGGAAACAATCATTTGAAGTTCCACCATTATTCTGTACTCACTTCTCCTGAACCTCCCTCTCCTTGGTTGCCGTGAGGATGTTGATGTAGATGGCCCATTTACCCTCCCCCCCCCCCCCCCCCCGCCCTCCTCTCCCACTAACAACTGATGAGCTTTACCATCAAGAAACAATAATTTGATATGCAACAATTATTCTGTACTCACTTCTCCTGAACCACCCTCTCCTTGGTTGCTATGAGGATGTAAATGTACATGGCCCATCGAGAAACAATCATTTGATATGCAACAATTATTCTGTACTCACTTCTCCTGAATCTCCCTCTTCTTAGTTGCCGTGAGGATGTTGATGTAGATGCACCTGCTCACCATCTTCCGAGCACTCTTCATCAATCTGTAGAGACATAAATCAGAGAAGTAAAATGTTGTCATTTTGCCTCTTGGAGAAGATTCTGCCAGGATATAAGATTCAAAGACAGAGGAAACTGACCAGAAATATATAATATAAATGAGCAAAGAAAATTGGGCTTCACCTGGATCCGAACCCAATTAGAACTCCGGATTACCAGACCGGTGCTCAAACCATTGGCCAAAATATTAACGACCCTCTATTGACTCAAGATTAACCAACAATGAACCATGATTGAAAAGTCAAAGGGCCAAAAAGTACAAAGGGTCAAAAGTTCCCAAAAATTAATTGTTTGCAATCCACCTTTATCTATTCAGCTACAAATCCTTTATATCACCATTAGTTATACTTATTCCATTATCGTAGGCCTGTGTATGGAACTCATTCCAATAAAATAAAAACTATTCTTTTAGAACTTTTCATTCCTTGAAGTCTCCAAGTGCACTCTTAAGCCCTCCGCACACAGAGCCGACTCGACCCGATCAGACTGTTTTTTTAGTCGGTTCAGCTCAGGACTCCAGTGATGCCGGTCGGATGCCAGTCGGAGACCATTCGAGGCCGATTCAACATGTTGAATCGGCTACGACTGAGTGAAACCGACTCTAGCCCGACTGAAAACCATGTTCTGTATTTGAGCATGGTAATGTCCGTTTGGCTCTGGAATCTTAACAATCTTCACAATTGAGAAGATCATTTCCTATGGCTGCTTCGTACTCACATTAATAGCTTTGAGACTTCCGCCACTCCTTTAATGCCGCCCTCTTTAGACAGAAGGGTGGACAGGGCCTTGAGAAGTTGATTGGGGTCGACTGCATTGCTCCCCGCCTATTGATGCATGAAAAGAACAAGACAAATATTAACATGTAGGAGTGGAATGTGTACATGCAATCACACATATATAACAAGATCGCCTCGATCATAGCTGCCAGAATGCATTGCTCCCAAGGGAGCAGAAAGTGCACGTTACATGCAGATTGTGTCCAGTGACCAGGGTAATAATGTAAAGCGCTTATAGCCAATTATAAATTAAATTGAGCCCACATGTACATGTAAATAAAAAAACATTTATTATTTTAACCCATTGAGGACTGTCTGATTAGGTTAAACAAAAATGGTCCATAACTAACACAGTGCTGCAATACAAACATTCAGTTTGATATCTTAGGCAGGGCTCAACACTAGCACTTGCCCGGGGCAAGTACAAATTGGCAAGTAACATTTCATAAATGGTCTAATTTGGTTGCCCGATTGGGCAACTAAAAAATTGTCCCAACTACAGGAGAAAAGTGAAATTTTTTATCTCATCAAGAACTACAGGGCAAGTAATTTTTCTGTTGGGGCAAGTAAAATTTAAAGATTCATGAGTTTACTTGCCTGAACAGGCCAGTACAGAAAAAAGTTAGTGTGGAAGCTTGTCTTAGGCATTTAACAACTCAAGCCCTCTGGCCTGGAGAACATTCCAAAAGCACTGAAGATGCTACCCTGGGTAAACAAAACTAACAATTAGTATATCACTATTATCCGTTAAGTAAATGTTTTTTAATGTTTATAGAAATTGTTATAATTGTAATGAAGTTCTTTATTGTTACTATTGCCTTATTGTCAATTTGCCAGTGGATGACACATTTCTTTATAACATGTATACGTTTGAAGACCATCCGATCTTATCTTATACCAACATATTGGCACCTGCAGAGAAATTGTGTTTTTATTGTAATCATTTTGACAATGACTCTTAACCTCATTGCATTATTGAAAGCACTGCAATTCTATTTAGCTGCCTCATGTTCAATACATATCCCATTTGTGTATTGTGTCAGACCATTTTAATAATGTTCTGCAGTTTGCAGTCAATTTTTTTTTTATGTATACAGTGATTTCTAAGCACTTATTTTGAGGTCTATAACTCCACGAAAAGGATATTACACCCTAATTTGTTTGCAGGCAAGCATGACATTTTCTTTCATATAAAACAATAACCTCCCAACTTTTGAAATTTGGCTTGCAAAAGGCGGACACTCCCTTTAAGCTATAAAGGCCCAATTTGTATATCATCATACCAAATTCAATGCTCATGTTTATCATCATATTTGGGAGCTTTTATTTCAATTGTCAAGTAAATTTAGTTCAAATTTAGGTTGTGATAATTAGAGTCGATAATGTAACCCAAGTGAAGCCAAAAATTAAATCGATATCCCTCCCTTTGATATGAAAACTGTATCAAATATTTAGCTAAAAACGTTCATTTGACAAACAGAAACTGTACATTTGCGTATCGTATTACATGACAAAGTGATTTATTTTGTATTTACAATAAATTCAAACTACATTCCTGTGCTCATGAAACGATTATTTAGGAGAAAGTGGTACAAACAATGGACCCCCACCCCCCTCTTTTGGACAATGCCAGAAATTCAATTTATTTTTTTTGTAATGGCCCAATCGGGAAAATAACATAAAATTTGATGTTAAAAACATTTAGAGGCCCTTGGCTCTGTTTGGTGGCCCCCAGCCAGTATTAATTTCAAAAATGCTTATTTCGAGGACTACCAATTTTTCGTTTTCTCAATTTGTTTATTGATTTTTTTTTTCGGTGGGGAGGGGAGGGGGGCAGGGAGTTTTGTACAAGAAAATCTACATCCCACACAGGTCTCTGTCATCAAAACAATTCGGGTACAAATCAAATTGTATACATATACTTTTCTTCTGAAAGGGATAGTCGAGTTTTGGTCAAACTTAATTTTAGTAACCCTGCACCATTGCGGTACAAACTAATAGTACCAACTCCATCATGCTCGAAAGGTATACACAATTGCAAACGACTAAGTAAAAACCATATCATTTTTTAAAAGAGCTGTTGCAACTCGAGAGGGCGCTGTCTAAAAACTCATTGGTTTTAACCATTTTTCATACAAAATTGTGCATATGGTGTTTTTTTTAAATAATGATTAAACAGAGATATCATCAACAACTATAAAAACCCATTTTTTTTTTCTTTCAAAGTCTATAACTGTATAAGCTTTTTCTAAAAAGTCAAGATGTCCCCTGGCAGGGAAGACTTATAAATACAATATTTTGAAATCAAATTTTACAACTATGCGAGCATTCAAAAGGGAATAATTCTCATTTCACATGTTTTATTCAATGAACTTTCAAATGGAATTAAAACCAACCAATTTAGTGTCAATGGACATTTCAGGAAGTACCAATACTCAAGTGTACCTTTAAATTTTTCAGGCAAGATGAGAAAATCAAGAATTTTAGAAATCAATTTTAATCAAAGTTTATTCAGGACATTTTCCATCCTAATGATACTTTTCCATTAATTCGGCGAAACCAGAAAAGTTTTAATTTGCTTTCATGAGAAATAAGACCGACTTGATTTTGGGTATTATTATAAATTTGGACGCATCTTAAAATTTGTTAAAGAGTATTGGGATGATTTTTCATTAATATTTGTGAGTAAACTGCACATTTTATTTTAATATTTTATGTGCAATGGAAATATTTCACACTTTTGCAGCATTCACGTTGATAAGTCTTTCCCTCATTTTGAACAATTTATGACTTGCATAATTTGAAAGTACCTGAACTACATGTATTTGCCAAAACTACATGTATCTTCTTTTTACAAACATTTAATGGCACGTTCTACTTACAACTTTGTCCCCACCCCCATCCCAAACTTAAACGCCCACCCTAACCTATTCCTGATAATGAATCTCTTTCAATATAATTGGAGGGCTCATAAAATGTGTCCCTCTTATAAATAAAAATAAAGAAAACAAAATTATCATTAAATGGGGCTCATAGCATGTGTCCCCTTGGACAGGGCTCAAAATTATAACTAGTCCAATGGTGGCTCATTCAACATACATGATAGACTACATGTTTTGTTTTGTGCTTTCTTTTCACTGGCCATCAAACATGCAAAAAAAGCAAAATGATTATTTCAATTCCCCACTCATAGGCGGAGAAAATTACTTAATTTTGAGCCCTGCCTTATATGAAAAATTCAAATTAACCATTACAGTAAAAAAAATATCTTGACAAATAATGTACATAATCCTACACATGTCATTGCACATCCACTCATGCATGTCCTTCAGTCAACAGTTTCATTTAGTCTCATTTCTAATCACACAAGGCCTACATATTGTTTTTCTAGTTACGAATACAAATTATGTACATGTATTAAGTGGAAAGGGTCTGCGCATTAGACTATTCCCTATTCACTGAGGAGTGTGACGAGCAAATTGCAGACCTGTACAATGTACGATTGTGTGTTACAAGTGCATGTACATGTATGTATTGTACATGCCATTCACACTTGGTACCCACACGCACATTATATCTGGCTCTGTCTCTCTCTTCCTCTATTAAACACAATTATCATTAAAAACCTCTTTATTCTATACATGTCTGTAGGTCTGTCTTTGCTCCTTCCCATTCATTCTAATAATTATGTTATCACAAATTCAGGAAGTGGTAGTGTGGGCTCATTTAAGCTACTCCTCGTGGAGGGGCAGGGTGCATGCCCACCTTCCACTGACATAGACGTGCAAGAAATGTCTGGGTTTTTTTGGGGGGGGGGGGGGAGGGGTGGGGGTGGGAGAGGGAAAAATAATATTAGCACCAGCTACGACCCCCCCCCCCCCCCCCCCCCCCCCCCCCCCGCCTCCAAAAAGAAGATATTTCTGCAGATCTATCTATGCCAGTGGGTCAGGGGATGCAAGGTAGGCATGTACCCCCAGGCCTAGGTGAACACACATTGCCATTTTCAGGCACAATTTGTCACGGCTTTGAAACGGCCATGGCCATATCATGCATTATTCAATGGCTACAGCTGGGAGAGAGATTCTTGAGGACACATTCAAACTTCACAAGTCCTTACTTAGTATACTTTCAGTTTCATGTGGATACAAAACCCAGCAAGAGACCCCATAAATAATAAAGAAACAGTAATCCATTATATCTTTAAAACACCCTTCTCTTTTTTTTTGTGCATGTGTGTGACTGTGTACAAGTATGTGCGATGCTTTTTACGATAGTTGATTTCTTGTACGATTTGAATTGCTGTATAGCTTCTACTTCTACTATTAATACACCCATTTAAATATAAATGACGCTTCATCTAGTACTTTACACGTCCACACTGATTAATTCTGAAAACAGATACTAACTTTTAGAAAAATATAAATATACAGTGGAACCTCATTTCAAAGAGCTCTGAAATATCGTTATACAGTATAACATTAACCCAACCCCTAATAACAAGGTTATTTTGCTTGTCCAAGCTCTTTTTTTGTTCAGCTATAAAAAGATACCTGAGGCTGATATAACAAAGACGTTTTCATGGTCTGAAACTCCTTGTTATACCGGTTTCCACTGTATAAGCCTTTGCAGGATGTCTATTGCGAGTCTGTGATTCATGCATGCCAACTCTTCTTTTTACACCTAGTTCCCAACATCTATAGGCACATTCGTAATCACTCCTTCCTATTCGCTTCTTCTGAGAGCCCTTCTTTGTCAAAGCTATTTATAATACTTACCCCTTTATCCTTCCCTTCAAACTAAACTTTAAATTTGTTTTTCCTTGTTCATAAAATGAAAATATAAAGATAGACAAGCCTTCGCTGTAGCTACAGTACAGCATGGTATCTTATGAGTTATGGATACCTTTTTTGTTTTATTAAACCGATTAGAATTACATGTTTATTGTTATCACGAGATGATCGTTATCATCATTACTGTTATTTTTATTATGATTATTTACTTATCAATGTTAGTATTGTTGGTATCATTTTGTGCATTTATATTATCTATTTTTTAATATCATTATAATACCAGTTTGTGATGTTCATAAAGTTTTTTTTGTGGTATAATAGACCCCATGATCTGTAATTGCAAACAAAGCTGCTGCAGTGTATTACGCTATTGGTTTTTCACACACATGAACTCATTCCATTCTTGTATGTTCTGGCCTCTTGGGTTTATGACATTTTCACCATCACTATGTTCAGGTTGTAAATCATAATGGTTAATGTTGTATAGTGTATACCAAGGACTATTTTAAATCAAAAGTAAAAATCGTTAAATTACAGTTGTAATTACCAATACACTATATTTTATGATGTCAACTGCATTTTACACATTTACTTCTCATATGTAAGGATTTGTTAACAGCTGTTATCCAAGTACTCAACCCTTAGATCACAGGAAGTGATGTAGACATGTTATTTATGTTTCTAAGATTGAAACATACTCCAATTTCTATCCAACTGCCTATACTGGCCACCAAAAGTGACCCCCTGCAGAGAATAGCAATGTTACAGAGCCTGTCTAAAATAAAGGTCACCTGTCTACAGAGTCCGCTATTTTTTTGTTTCCATACAGAGCTAACTATACAGAATATTTACTGTATTGGGACTATCACTACACTATTGGAAGTTGGATAGTCTTGTATGAAGGGAGGGAACCCGGAAGGAGAGGGTTGGGTGGGGTACAGATCAATTCTGTGTCAAGAATAATGTAAGCAGAGTCAGCCATAACTAGGGCATGCAG